>JBBPBT010000072.1:3315443-3342556 GCA_037974875.1 Cicer bijugum | reverse complement strand
AATTTGATGAAATTGCATTATATTGAGGATGATAATTAATTTTATGTGTTTTGTTTGAAATTTTTTATGAATTTTTTGAAATTTTGCAAAAAATAAGGATAAAATTGTTGACATTTTAAAACATAAAAGATCAAATTGTCACTTAAAATAAAATAAATGACCAAATCTAGGAAAAAAATAAGATAAAAAACTAAAACGTTTACTGAAATTAAGTTAAGGGACTATATGTGGTATGCATCCATTTAAAAATTATCCAAATATCACAAACTAAATCATAAAATATTATAAACCAAAATATTTTCTAACTCAAAATATTTCAAGTGAACACTCGTTACAATACACATTCAAATATCCATGATAATATTTTATGAAGTTGCAAGTCTTACGATAATATTATTTGAGATCAGTAAAAATAATTTATAAATTGTAAATATAATTATAAAGACACAATTAATAAGATATAATTCTTAGTTATAAAGTCACAATTATTTAACTATTCATCATAATCAAATTTTTAAAAAGTTTGCAAACGTTTATCTTTTGATTTGATTATAAATATTGTAATAGTCCAATGATATTAATAGATATTAAAACGTAAAGGAAAACAATTAATTAAACTAAATATTAATATAATATAATATAATAAATAAATAAATAAATAAATAATATATTTATATAAATGCGGGTACGGAGGTGGGTACTATAATACCCGTACCCATATCCGCTTAATTTTGCGGGTAATTACCCGTCCCTGTGCCTATACCCATTATACGGGTTTTTACCCATACTGGTTTTGTGGGTTTTTTTTGCGGTAGCCACTAAATCTAGGTCGAATTGTCATACCATCCTAGACAACTGTGAATTAGTTCGCGACTACCGATGCATAATGCTTTTATGTATTAATTCACAAATGATTTTATGTTTTTCACTAACATTATTAGCGAATTAAATAGTTATTCGATAAGAGTTTAACCCCCCGATTATTCAAAGATAGCTTACCTTTGTATTTACAGATAACTTACCTCTATATATTTGACAAAGGTTCCGATGTGGGACTTATGCTACCTCTCTTATGGTGACTATAGCCACTTATCTTTTCTTATGTGGCTTTTGTTGGGATATGGTTTTTAAAATAAATGTTACTATTTTTCTTTTTCTTATCAATAATATTAATATTTTTTGTTTTTAACTAAATAAATCTTTTTATTTGTAGCGTATTGATTAGTATATTAGAACTTACCATGAATCACATGGTGTATTGATTATTTATACCCTCCATGTATATGTATGAACCTATACCAAGTACCAAACATAATTTCAATCCATGTGACTATGCTTCAAATTATATATATATTGTTGTGTTCATACACGTGAGGAGTTTGTTCATTATAATTGGTGGTACATTGAGAGTTTGTAATAATTGTGATTGTTCGTGTCTTGTAGAATTGGTGGACAATGTTCCTGACTTATATAATTGATAGACAATATTTTCCTTCATTACTAACAATTTTCAAATGATTTCTAAAAACATTTAATCCACTAGTTTACAAGCAAATTGAGAACATAAAAATCCAAAACACAAAAATTCAAAATAGCAACCGCTATAAAGTTACATAAATTAGATTATATATAAATAGGAATATAGAACAATGCACAACAGTAAAAAAAAATACTACAGTGGTGCAGAAAGACATATTTAGAGGAATTAATCTATTATCAATTAATTACACAAAAATATATTCTATAACTATGTTCCAGTGCAAAAATCTATAAATATATGAATATGTATATATTAGGATCTATTAACACGTTTGATTTATCAAATATGATGTTGTAGGAATATCTAAGTTATATATATATATATATATATATATATATATATATATATATATATATATATATATATATATATATATATATTTAATTCTAAGTAGTCTATAATCATTCCGTTGATCCTAAAAAGAGAGATGAATGACGAGCACACGTTGACTTGTGTTTCTTTCTCAACCTAAGTACTCTTCAAATGGGGAGAATAAACAATATGCAGTGTGGCTGGTATATTGGAGGCTACAACCTATATAAATAGGGTAATGGTCAATTAGGATTTTCATTATTTTCATATAGGTCACCAGTGACATCCACTCATATTTGAGTCTGTATCAATTAGTTAAATAATTGTTTATCAAAATAGAAACCTAATAAGTCTTATTACTTAATTTGATCACTGATCAATTAAGGCTACTAATAATAAATAGCTAATATAATTATATAAAGATATTTTCCATTAAATAATATTGGAATGTGATACTTAGATAACATAGTTGATTAAAATATTCCAACAATATTATATTAAAATTGAGCAATACAAATTTATAATATTGACAGAAAAATGTAAACATAAAGCATAGTATTCATTACTCTTTATTGTTATCATGTTATAACTGCTAAATTTTACCCGTTAATTTCGGTTGATGACATTTACATTATTTGTGGAAAAATTTGGGAAACGCTCTTAGACGAAGTGGATGCATCAGAGATCACTTTGACGATGACAACTTCGTTGGATTTCCTTGACCAAGATCAACCATTTGCATGTGCTTTTGACCTGACCACAAGTAGGGCTACATATGTAGGGTCCCTTGGTTAGAGTCTTTTTTGGTGGATTCAGAGCTTCCATTCTTACTAAATGATCGTCTACCATATCTTTAGTGGACTTTATTTCTGAGGAGGAGATTGATCCTTTTGTGGCCAGGGATGAGGAGAAAGTAACATCTCAAAAGAGTCAATCGTTTAGTGGTACTTGTCATGTTTGTGGGGGAACTCATGCTATTATAGTGGTTAGTTATGATTAGATGAGGACATGCATATTGGGTCATTGTGTCACCTTTTGGGTTTGATTTATTTATTTTTCACACTATTGGATGTCTCTATTTATGACCAAACTTATGACAATTTCACTTGACTTGATGGGCTCCATGTTCATATGTTTTTGGACATTCATGGCAGGGTTTATTTCTTGGAGCAGTACTTTTGTCTCGGTATTTGCTGAGAATGTCCTAAGAGTATGAGGAGTTGTTAATTCGATTTCTTAGCCCTAGTGTATTTTTGTGTGCATATCTTAGATTTTTATTGTTGAATTATTAATTTAATTGTGACTATTAAATTCCTCTATTGAATTATTGTTGAACTCTTTCTTATGTTCTTGTCTTAATTCCTTAGCAACAAAATCTTTAATTGTAAAATAACTCATAATTTTTTAGTGAATTTAATATTAGAATTAATATTAAATGAAAAAGAATTATCATATTGATCTATGTGAATATCTCAATTAGTTTCATGTTTCTACATCTTTTCTTAAGTACAAAGTCACAAAATTTTATCTCAAAAATTCGCAAAGTCCACTTCTATTTCAAAATATGTCATAAATCAATTTAAAGATAATCAAAATAGCATTATTTACAAAGAAAAAAATAATTCAATAATTTCATTCAATAAACAAAATATCAAATCACATATTAAAAAGTCGCATCATGTTATACTCATCCTTAACAATGGGAGTTTAACCACTCATGTTCAAGAAAATAAAAATAATAGAAAGAAAAAATTGTTCATATGGAGACCCGTTCATTCTTTAATAACTAATTTCCAAGGTTGAATCATCAATTTCAGTGTTTCCAAGTGTTGGAAAACTATGACTTCTTTTTGATTAATAACAAGGGAATTAAGATCAACTCCAACTAGTTAGACATAATTCCCAATTCAATTATGCAACAATCATACAATTTACACACACAACGGAAACTTAAAATCACATACAAGATTATTCAAGGAGCATACAAAAATAAGCAATTAAACAATGCTGAATATTAAAGAGAAGGGATAGGAAAGATTGCACCAAGATTTATCTTGGTTCAGCCGTTGATCCAACGGCCTACATCCAGTCCTGTAATCATAATCATGATTCCAGCCTTTTTCACTATAGAATGAATTCGAGTACTTTTACAGATTTTCCAGTCTTCTACACGACCTATCAATCTAACTCCCTTCACTTCTATCTTGTCACCCCTTTGATCCTTGTAGTTTATCCCCAAACTCACACAAGATCAAAGTAGACTTCCTCTTGATGATACCACACCAACAAGGATAGCCACCAGTTTCTAAACTGGATTTGTTACAATATCAATTACAAAGAATTGTCTTTGTCACGAACAAAGAAAAAGTAGTATCAAGAAATGTGTTCAATCACTCTAGCACCACACAAAAGATTTGATTTGCCAATGAATATTTTTGTGTGTTAGAAAAACTTTTCTTTCAAAGTGTTTTCAGAGATATGCAAGATTGAGAGCAAGAGGTTGTGAAAATGTGAAAAGTTTTCTGCAAGTGTTCTTTCTTGTTTTTTTGGTTGGTTTTCTAAAAAGTTTTGAGGCACCATATATATATTCAAGGCAAACACCAGGACAATCGATTGCCCAATCGAATTTGTAAGGATACAATCGATTGCTGCATCGAGTGTCGTATATTCTGTGTTTCTGGAATCTTGAATTATATAGGCTTCACTTGATTGGTCAATCGATTGATCAAGTTTCTGAATCAGACCTGATGCTATGAAAACCTTTCAATCGAGTGAGCAATCGAGTTGGCCAAAACTGGGTGCTCACTGTGATATGAAATATAGCATCAATCGATTGTCGTGATCAAGTGATTCAGACCTGATGCCATAATTTCCTTTCAATCGAGTGAGCAATCGAGTTGTTCAAAACTGGGTGCTCACTGTGATATGAAATATTGCATCAATCGATTGATCAATCGAGTATCGTGGTCAAATTGACTCAGATACTGCAGACAATTAAGTTGCCAATCGAGTGAACAATCGAGTGGTCAATCGAGTGGGCACAGACTGAGTGCTCTCTGTAACTTGAATTTCAGCATCAATCGAGTTGTCAGTCTATTGTGCAATCGACTGGACAATCGAGTGATCTTGTTATAGACCTCAGTTGTTTAAGACAGTTTATGTGCCATTCGATTGATGACCCATTCAATCGATTGTTCAATCGAGTGTTTACAGTTTTAAGTTTCATAACACATGAATGAATGACAAAAACTTATTGGCATGTCTTGTGTGAGACTCTGGTGATTGTTTACTTAACTTGATACCTAGACACCTAATACAACTATACACAAATTGCATCTTCCTCAAGTGCATCCTCCAACTATGGTTGATTCCTTGAGTTGCAAGCTATTGTTCCAAGTGTTGTGGTGTCTTCATGTATGCCTGAAATGTTTCTTGATTCAAAACATTAGATAAAGCAACTATTTAATGTGCACTTGTATGTTTGGGACATAAATCAAAAACTAGATCAGGGAAGCTTATGGCTTACAATCTCCCCCTTTTTGATTTAATGACAAACATACAATTAATATTGAGATTAACAAAAAATCTCCCCCTGAGTTTTGGAATGCATGATATAAACATTTTAGTGCATGACCAGGGAGTGAAACAAATTAGTGTAACATGTATTAGATTCAGATGAATATAAAGCACCAGAGCTTAGTATGTATCAGACCATGAATATGCATTAATCAGGACATGTGCAATGCAATATCAGCAGCAATGTAATATCAGCATTTAGCACAAAATCAATATCAGATTATCAGAGTTATAACATCAGAATGTTAATCCAGCATATACAGTCTCATCAGATTAATCCAGCATATACAGCATCAGATACAAAACAGCACAGAATCAAATACATAATCTCAGATATTAATCAAAATAATCTCCCCCTTTTTGTCATTAATACAAAAAGACATACGACAAAAATACAAGAGAAAATTAATAAGCAATAAATGTAAGAACATACAAGCAACCAGCAACAATCAAACAGCACCAAACTAAACCTAGACGACTAAAACCTTAGGCTTGATCCTCATTATCACCAGCAGGAGGAGGAGAGACCGCTGTATTACCCTCAGCAGGTGTCTTCTCCCCATGAGAATCAGAACCAATTTCAATGTCCTGGTTTGGTTATGCAGTTGATTGCCTCCCAATCTCTGCAATATCTTCAAAAGACATCTTGAGACCCAAGTGCTCCTGGATGTCTGAAACATCCTTCTGAACTGATTCCAAGGCAGTTTGAAGCTTTAGAAGAGAAGATTCCACCCTCTCACTGTGTTCAGTCTGATGTTTCAAAATCTCCATCAGCTTTGCCATGATCTCAGAAGATCCTTCAGCTGATGTAGGTGCTTGGGCACTTGACTGGGCTTGATCAGCACTTGGTTGTGCATGATCAGCAGTTGTTGGAGTCCTTGTCCAAACATTGTTGATCTGTCTTATCTGCATTTGGTTGACAATGGCTTCACCAAATGTATGAGTGGTTGTGAGTGATTCTTCATTGGCTAGAGACACCTTGAAATGTCTCAGAATCCTCATAACCAATTGGGGGTAGGGCAGGATGTGTTTCCCTTGTGCTGATTCATGCATGTTCAGCAGCACAATCCATGCCCAACTCATTTTCAGTTCTTTGTACAGTCCCCATAGCAAGACAACGTCTAGCCGCTGTACAACTACATGATTTCCGGCTCTAGGTACTAACATTCGTGTTAGCACGTACATGAGCAGCCTGTGCTCAACCTTCATCTGACCAGCTTGAATGGTTCCTTTTTCAACAAATCCTTCCATCATCAACTCTTGTAAAGCAGCATGCTTGTTGATGGAGTTTTCCCAACCTTCGTCTTCAGAAGCATCCTGTGCTCGTCCATCAATAGTGTATCCACAAAACGGCAAACCAGTTAGCTTTGAAAAATCTTCAAAGGTCATTGCCATTCTTTTGCCTTTCACTTCAGCTGCGAACCCAGTCTTGGTGAGGATGAAAGTGGAATAGAAGGCTCTCACCAGCTTTGGATAGACATCCAAAGAACAGGTAAGGAGGTTTTCCAAACCATGGAACCTTAAATGGTTTTGAAAAAAAAAAACCATTTTGATCAAAATAAGGAAAATCCAGAGTTCTAGCATCTTGGATTTTTCTTTTGGCAAACGATTCTGGAATTGTCTTGCCTTCAGTAGCCTTCTCTTGTGAAGGCATAACCTTCTTAGGAGGAGATGAAGGCTTCTTCTTCTTCTTTAGCTCTTTCATTGCGTCTCCCAACAGCTTCTCAGACGGAGGAACTTTCCTCTTTTTGCTTATTTCAGGAGTAGTGGCAACTGCTTTGCCCTTGTCCTTCGCATGTACCTTGTGAGTAGGGATTGAAACCCTTTTAGCTGGAGGTGAAGGAGGTGGAGGAGGTGATGGTGAAGGGGTTCTTCCACTAGAGGTAGAAGAAAAAGAAGATGAGCTGGATGGTTGAACAACTCTGGAAGAAGGGCCAGCAGAGGTAACAATTGGTTTCCTACCAGTTTGTTTAACACGAGCCATTAAACAATGTGAATTTGAGGTTGATTGAATGAAGAAAAGATTACAGTTGGATGAAGAAGATGATAGCAGAATGCAGTATTTGATTGAGAACTCGAGTTGTGAAGTCCAGGTTTATACAGTACTGTTGAAATTCGATTGCCCAATCGGCTGACTACATTTTTGGGTTAAAAATATGACCGTTACACTCATCCAACGGTTATAATTTTCTCAACGGATACCTGTCAATCGATTACCCAATCGATGCTCGGGTTTTGATTTCCAAATGTCCTCTGACTTGTGGTTCACTTTTCCCAAACAGTCGCGTGTCCAATAGAGTTTTAACCAAGTTCCAGTGCATCACTCGATTACCCAATCGAATATCGAAACAAAAAATTCAGAAAACTGGTTCCAGAGACATGAACACTCGATTTGCCATCCGATTGACGTGATGAAAACTTCAACAGTCAGGCTTCTGAGATACTAGCAATCGAATGCCCATTCGATTGAAACAAACAAAAAACAAAACAGATATAAACAAAATAAAACTGAGACACATCCATTCGACGTTGCAATCGATTATCGAATTTCCAGTTTGACACAATGAGGCAATTTTCATCAATCAGTCGATTTCACAATCGACTATTGAGTGAATTAATGTCAATTTGGCCACAGGACACTCGATTGTGCAGTCGAATTGGGTATAAGGATCAGATTTCATTGGGATCAATGATGCCCAGTTTCATTCTTATAAAGAAGAAACTGTCCTTAGGCAAGGCCTTGGTGAAAATGTCAGCCAACTGTTCAGTTGTATTGACATATTCCAACTTAGTCTTGCCCTGTTGATATTGATCTCGAATGAAGTGATGCCTTATTTCAATGTGCTTGGTCCTAGAATGCATGACAGGATTCTTAGTAATGTTAATAGCACTAGTATTATCACACAAAATAGACACAGTCCCTAGGTTCACCCCAAAATCAGAGAGGTGTTGCTGCATCCAAAGAATTTGAGCGCAACAACTACCAACAGCAACATACTCAGCTTCAGCAGTTAAGAGTGCTACACTATTTTGTTTCTTGCTATGCCAAGAAACAAGAGAGTTACCTAAAAGTTGGCAAGTACCTGAGGTAATTTTTCTGTCTAATTTGCATCCAGCAAAGTCAGAATCAGAATAACCAACTAGAGAGCAAGTGGATCCCTTAGGATACCATAAACCAAGATCTTTGGTTCCTAAGAGATATCTGAAGATTCTGTTGACAACACTGAGGGGAGATTCCTTAGGATTGGCCTGGTATCTAGCACACATACACACACTAAACATGATGTCCGGTCTGCTAGCGGTTAGGTAGAGTAGAGATCTTATTAGGCTCCTAAACATAGTCACATCTACAGCTTTACCCGATTCGTCCTTATCTAAGTAGCAGGATTGACTCATAGGCGTGTCAATGGATTTAAGTTTTTCAAAATTAAATTTCTTTAAAAGATCACAGCAATATTTTGATTGACTGAGGAAAATTCCATTTTTGCTTTGTTTGATTTTAAATCCCAGGAAGTAAGTCAATTCTCCCATCATGGACATTTCAAATCTGCCTTTCATAGTATTTTCAAAATCTTTACAAAGCTTATCATTTGTTGATCCAAATATTATGTCATCAACATAAATTTGTACCAACAAAATGTCTTTTCCTTGTCTTTTGATAAAAAGTGTTTTATCTACGTTTCCCCTTGAAAAATTTTCTTGTAAAAGGAAATTGCTCAGCTTATCATACCAAGCTCTTGGAGCTTGTTTCAAGCCATAGAGGGCTTTTGTAAGTTTAAACACATGATTTGGAAGCTTAGGATCTTCAAAACCAGGAGTTTGACTTACAAAGACTTCCTCCTGAATGTCTCCATTTAAAAAAGCACTTTTAACGTCCATTTGAAATAATTTGAAATCCATTATACAAGCATACGCCAATAAAATCCTGATAGCTTCTAGTCTGGCTACTGGGGCATAAGTCTCATCATAGTCTATACCCTCTTCTTGGTTGTAACCTTTGGCCACTAACCTAGCCTTGTTCCTGGTAATCACACCATTCTCATCCATTTTGTTTCTGAAAACCCACCTAGTTCCTATGACATGTTTACCCTCTGGTCTAGGAACAAGAGTCCACACTTGGTTTCTCTCAAACTGATTTAGCTCTTCTTGCATGGCTACTATCCAGTCAGGGTCCATAAGAGCTTCCTTAATGTTTTTGGGTTCTACTTGTGAAACAAAAGCTGTTAGGTTGCAAAACTCTCTAAGGGATTTTCTGGTTGAAACACCTTTTGAAATCTCTCCAATAATGTTATCTATGGGATGGTTTTTGGCAAACTTCCACTCTTTGGGTAGGTCAACTTCCCTAATCGGTTCCACACAGTCAAGGTTGGTTGGAGGTTCAGGCTCACTGGTTTCTATGGATTCAGAATCCACAACATCATCCAAAGACTTATCAACTATAGAAAGAGTGCTGTTCAAGTTTTCATCAAATTTGACATGTACAGACTCCTCTATAGTTTTGGTCCTTTTATTGTAGATTCTATAGGCCTTACTAACTTGGGAATACCCTAGAAAGATACCCTCATCTGCCTTAGGATCAAACTTACCTAAAGGTCCCTTGCCATTGTTTAACACAAAGCACTTACACCCAAAAATCCTAAAGTAGGAGATGTTAGGCTTTCTCCCTTTGTATAACTCATAGGGAGTCTTTCTAAGAATAGGTCTAATGAGAACCCTATTCACTACATGAGCAGCAGTGTTAATGGCATCAGCCCAAAAGTACTTGGGAAGATTAGAATCTTTGAGCATTGTCCTAGCAAGCTCTTCTAAGGATCTATTCTTCCTTTTTACTACTCCATTCTGCTGTGGAGTTCTAGGGGCTGAGAAGATATGTTTGATACCATGATTTTCACAGAAGGTTTGAAAAGCATCATTTTGGAATTCACCTCCATGATCACTTTTTATGGATATGATTTTCTCATTATTCTCATTTTGAGTCAAAGCATCAAATTTTTTGAAAGTTGAGAATGCCTCACTCTTGTGAGTCAGAAAATATGTCCATGTGTACCTGGTGTAATCATCTACCAAAACATAGCCATATAGGTTCCCTCCAAAACTTCTAACCTGAGATGGACCAAAGAGGTCCATATGCACCAACTCTAAAACCTTCTTGGTTTGAACCAAGTCTATAGGGGGAAAGAGGATTTGACTAGCTTACTGCTCTCGCAGGAGTCACATAGTCTGTCCTTAGAAAACTTCCTATTTGGGAGACCTAAGACTAGCTGCTTGCTGACAAGCCTGTTCAAGTGGTCCATATGAATATGAGCCACTCGTTTGTGCCACAGCCAGCTCTCATCAGCACTAGACAACAAGCAAAAGATATCATTTGCAGGTAACGAATCAAAATCTATCATGTAAATATTATTAATTCTTTTACCTGTCAGTTTCATACCTTCAACTTCTTTATGCTCAAGCGTGCAGGATATGGAAGTAAAGTTTACCTTAAACCCTTTGTCACACAGCTGACTAATGCTTAGTAAGTTGTGTTTCAGGCCTTCAACAAATAAAACATCCTTGATAATAGCAGTTGAGTTATTTCCTATATCTCCAATGCCAAGGATCTTTCCTTTGTTGTTGTCTCCGTATTTGACAAAGCCACCACTTTTTAAGTTCAGAGACAAGAATTTGGACTTGTCTCCAGTCATATGCCTGGAGCATCCACTGTCCAGATACCAAGACTGATTTCTGGATGCCAAGCATATCTGCATAAAATAATCAGGTTTTGGATTTAGGTACCCAATTCAAATTGGGTCCTGGGGGGTTAGTTCCAAATGATGATTCCTTAACTTTCTAGATTTGTTTCCATCCTCTGTTGGCACGTTTTTTCAGTTTGCAATTGAACACTTTATGCCCTTTTTTGCAGCAAAAGTGACATACAACAGCAGGGGATGGCCTCTGATTTGGTCTAGTAAAGTTATCATACATTTGTTTAGATTGAACAAATTTTTGATGCCTTTTCATATGCATGTTTTGTTTATAACCAAGTCCAGTTTTAACATCTAGATTTCTCTGATTTCTAAGAAGTCTTTCTAAGTTGTTTTTACCACTGTTGAACTTAGCTACATCACATTTCAGTTCATGAGTTTCTCTTTTCAGTTTTTCATTTATATCTATAAGAGACTCAAGCTTCAAACTAACTTCATCAAATTGCATGCATTTTTCTTCTAGCTGTTTCTTAGTACTAATCAGTTGTTTAAGTACACTAACATGTTCAGTATGCAGTTCATTAAAGGCATCATGAAGCTCATCATAAGATGGATTAGATGTAGTACTTACCTCACTGTCAGATTCTGAATCAGTATTAGCCATAAGACACAAGTTAGCTTCTTCATTTTCTGATTCTTCAGATGAATCTTCATCATTGTCATTCCAGGCAATGTAGGCTTTCCTGTTTGAAGGTTGCTGATCTTTGCCCTTAGTCTTCGTAGGCTTGTTTCTGTTTTGTAGCTTGTAACACTCAGATCTGATGTGGCCTGTTTTCCCACATTCATAGCAAGTTATAACTTTGCTATCACTGGTATCACCCTTGCTGGAGCCTTTTGTCTTCGAATTCTGTGGTTTCCTTGACTGGCCTCCTTTCTTTTTCAGAAACTTCTTAAATTTTCTGACCAACATACCTATCTCAGGTTCTTCACTTGATTCACTTTCTGAGATTTCTGAATCTTGTTCAGTTTTTGCTTTGTGAGTTTGAGCTTTCAGTGCAATTCCTTTGCTTTTTCTGTTTGATTGCTCTGTCTCATTTAATCTATGTAGTTCCATCTCATGTTCACGAAGCTTTCCAAACAGTGTTGCTATAGTCATGTTGGCAAGATCTTTAGACTCAGCAATGGCAGTTATCTTGGGTTGCCATTCTCTTGACAAACACCTCATGACTTTTCCTATCTGTTGTTCATCATCCACAACTTTTCCCAGGGCATGTAGATTGTTGATAATGTGAGTGAATCTGGTTTGTAGATCATTTATAGATTCATCTTTCTTCATGCAGAAAAGTTCATACTCGTGCATAAGTGTATTTGTTCTTGCCCGTTTGACATCTGTAGTACCTTCATGTGTTTCTTGCAAAGTGTCCCACATTTCCTTTGCAGTCTTGCAGTTTGACACTCTGAAGAATTCTTCTGCACTTAAGGCTGATGTTATGATATTCTTTGCTTTAGCATTGTAACCAACTTTCTTTTTGTCATCATCAGACAAGTCAGCTCTTGGTTTGATAATGCATGATGATCCTTCAGTACCTGCAATTTTAGGAATGTAAGGACCGTTTTTCACTGCATCAAAAATGTCCAGCCCACATGCTTCCAGAAAGATAAGCATTCTTTCTTTCCAGTACATGTATGTTGTACCATTAAAGGTAGGGGGTCTGGTTAGAGATGCTCCTTCTCCTAGGAAATCCAAAGAAGTCATTTTCTTTTATGAGTTTTTCTCTAAAAAAGTCAGGCTCTTGATGCCAATTGTTGGAAAACTATGACTTCTTTTTGATTAATAACAAGGGAATTAAGATCAACTCCAACTAGTTAGACATAATTCCCAATTCAATTATGCAACAATCATACAATTTACACACACAGCGGAAACTTAAAATCACATACAAGATTATTCAAGGAGCATACAAAAATAAGCAATTAAACAATGTTGAATATTAAAGAGAAGGGATAGGAAAGATTGCACCAAGATTTATCCTGGTTCAGCCGTTGATCCAACGGCCTACATCCAGTCCTGTAATCATAATCATGATTCCAACCTTTTTCACTATAGAATGAATTCGAGTACTTTTACAGATTTTCCAGTCTTCTACACGACCTATCAATCTAACTCCCTTCACTTCTATCTTGTCACCCCTTTGATCCTTGTAGTTTATCCCCAAACTCACACAAGATCAAAGTAGACTTCCTCTTGATGATACCACACCAACAAGGATAGCCACCAGTTTCTAAACTGGATTTGTTACAGCATCAATTACAAAGAATTGTCTTTGTCACGAACAAAGAAAAAGTAGTATCAAGAAATGTGTTCAATCACTCTAGCACCACACAAAAGATTTGATTTGCCAATGAATATTTTTGTGTGTTAGAAAAACTTTTCTTTCAAAGTGTTTTCAGAGATATGCAAGATTGAGAGCAAGAGGTTCTGAAAATGTGAAAAGTTTTATGCAAGTGTTCTTTCTTGTTTTTTTGGTTGTTTTTCTAAAAAGTTTTGAGGCACCATATATATATTCAAGGCAAACACCAGGACAATCGATTGCCCAATCGAATTTGTAAGGATACAATCGATTGCTGCATCGAGTGTCGTATATTCTGTGTTTCTGGAATCTTGAATTATATAGGCTTCACTTGATTGGTCAATCGATTGATCAAGTTTCTGAATCAGACCTGATGCTATGAAAACCTTTCAATCGAGTGAGCAATCGAGTTGGCCAAAATTGGGTGCTCACTGTGATATGAAATATAGCATCAATCGATTGGTCAATTGATTGTCGTGATCAAGTGATTCAGACCTGATGCCATAATTTCCTTTCAATCGAGTGAGCAATCAAGTTGTTCAAAACTAGGTGTTCACTATGATATGAAATATTGCATCAATCGATTGATCAATCGAGTATCGTGGTCAAATTGACTCAGATACTGCAGACAATCAAGTTGCCAATCGAGTGAACAATCGAGTGGTCAATCGAGTGGGCACAGACTGAGTGCTCTCTGTAACTTGAATTTCAGCATCAATCGAGTTGTCAGTCTATTGTGCAATCGACTGGACAATCGAGTGATCTTGTTACAGATCTCAGTTGTTTAAGACAGTTTATGTGCCATTCGATTGATGACCCATTCAATCGATTGTTCAATCGAGTGTTTACAGTTTTAAGTTTCATAACACATGAATGAATGACAAAAACTTATTGGCATGTCTTGTGTGAGACTCTAGTGATTGTTTACTTAACTTGATACCTAGACACCTAATACAACTATACACAAATTGCATCTTCTTCAAGTGCATCCTCCAACTATGGTTGATTCCTTGAGTTGCAAGCTATTGTTCCAAGTGTTGTGGTGTCTTCATGTATGCCTGAAATGTTTCTTGATTCAAAACATTAGATAAAGCAACTATTTAATGTGCACTTGTATGTTTGGGACATAAATCAAAAACTAGATCAGGGAAGCTTATGGCTTACACCAAGTATTTTTTTTTTTATCATTCCAAAGCGGTCAAGGTCCAAGAATGACCTAAAAACTAGTTTTTTTTTTACTTAAATCTTGATTTTGGTCATCTAGTGATGGCTTTATTTGCCAACGAGGCAAAATTTGACTCATAAAATTAATAATGGTCGTGTGGCGAGGCACCAACTCTTCTAGAGAAATTTGCAGAATTGCAAATTATTTTTGTATGTTATTTCGCTAGACGAGACAACATTCTAGTGAAGCAAGCCTACTGAATAACACTACATTTTTCACCCTTTTGAAGTTTGAATTAGGATATGTTGTCTTCACAAAAATTGTATTATAGATCTTAGCTTTAATGTTCAATTAATTTGACGTGATTTGGACCACTCCCACTTCAAATATGATTAAAATACATCACAATGTCATGTTGTTTTGTCACCAAATTTTGACATTGCACTAAACTAATGAATCAAAATAAAACTACGTAAAGTGTATGGTTAATCAATGAAATGGAAGCATAAATACTTTATTGAAATCAAGAACTATAAAAACCATTAATGTATTTAAAATGACTCTAAGTTCAATAGCTAATGAACAAAATTAATCTAAATAATGACTCAAAAGGCTTTAAAAACAAGATGTGATGAGGAACTATCATCTATACTGAACCAACATATAAATTAGTTAGAGTAATCCTAACTCTAACATGAAAATACAAACATAAATGGATAAAGGAGAGTTTACCCATACAAATTGCAATCGGCAAAATCATAACCTCCACTTGTGTTCGAACTTTAACAACGCAACAATAAAGTTGACTTTGAGTCCAATCTGATAGAATGATGACAAAGGTGACAACAATGGTGAACATAGATTTCAAACAGAGATTTCTAAAAGGTGGAAATATGTGGTACAAAAATGGGTACCTTTTATGTTTATCATATTTTGAAAATTACATACTTATCCACTAAGAAACAAAATTATTGATTCAAGTAAAAATATTTGAATCATTAATATTTCATGTTTCCAAACATTTCTCATATTTTATTTCCTTTTTATCTATGGATTACTTAGAAGTTCCACCAACATAAGAAGAATCAAAAGTGACGACTCGGATGATGAAGAACTCATTGTCTTTAATTTCAAAGAAATTCCAACACGTGTGAAATAATAAAAAGAAAATAAATCACAGAAAAGAATTCAAACGATCCAAAGATAGCAGAGACATACAACACATATCATAAAATAAATAATTCATCTACTATGGGTGCAAGGAGCCATAACACTTTATATTAGAATGTCCTAAGATTGAAAAAGGAAGTTCTAAGAAGAAAAACTTTAGATGAAAGAAGAAGAGTCTGAGGCTACTTGGTATGACTTAGACAAGTCATCTAATGAAGATGAAGAGCAAGAAAACATGACTATGATGGCATATGTTCACTCTAATTCTGATGATGAACTAGTAAACGAAGAAACATAGGTATTTTTCAATCTTACTTGTGTCGAACTTATCATCATGTTAAATGAATTTATAAATAATAACCACAAAATTTCCTCTAAACTTAAAAATCTCAGAAATATGTATTCTGTAAGACTCGTAATTTTAAATTATGCTTTATGTATTTTAGTGGATTTTGGTATTGAACTCAGGGGCTTTTTAGCCAAGTTATTAATATTTTGGAGTTTATATGACCAAAAAGATATTTTGATGCCCGATTAGAATTACTCGTCGATAAATAAATTAAATTGACAGCGGTGAATCTTTTACGAAGAATTTAATGCGTTATGGGTGAAAGAGTAATTTAATAAATATCTAAAGATTTTGAAATATTTGTTAATTATAATAAATATATATATATATATATATATATATATTTATATATAAAGAAAATAAAAGGAAGGAAATAGGAAGAAAAGAAATAGAGAGGAAGGAAAAAGAGAGAAAGGAAAAAGAAAAGAAAGAAAAAGAAAGTTCATCCTCTTCCTCTGCCTCGCGCCAAACTCAATCCTCCTCCTTCCTCCATTTTCATCCATTTTTGTTGTTCTTGCTTCCTTTAAGTTCGAAATTGATAGTGAGTGATAGGACAAGGATTTCTCAACTTCACTCTTCCTCTTTGATTCGAAAACGAAGAAAAACGGTATTAGGGATTCAAACACAAACCTTCCCGTTTCATCTAGATCTAAGCCTCCTTTCAAGAAGTGATAGAAGGGAAGGTTGCTCACCTCCGTGCTACGGTGCTAGTGGACCAACTTTGGAAGCGGCGTTGCGAGCGGAAAATTTACCGGACTTACTCACGGTACCGTAATCGAACGAAAAAGCTAAAGTGAAGGTAAGGGCTCCTTCCAAACTTCTAGTTTGCATTTAGGGACTTATCTGTGGTTGTGTGGAAATGAATTTGATTAGGGTTGGTGTATTGAATTGGGGAAAATGAATTTAACTCATTTATGTATAATTTTGAGTAAATGAAATTTGATGTATTTGAGTGTTATGGTTGCGTTGATTTGTGTTCATCGTACTAGGCGTGTTCATACTTGATGTTTGTTGATTGAAGTCATTTGGTGTGAATCGTGGGTTGAATTGGACATTATGTTTGAGTTTGTTTGGTGTGGAATTTGAAAACTATTAGAGTTAAACGAGTATTAAGAATGGGGAATCTCTTAATGTCTTGGTTACTTAACGTTGTTTTGAAAATCGTTTAAGTTAATTGGGCGTTAAGAATGGAGAATCTCTTAATGTCTTGGTTACTTAATGTTGTTTTGAAAATCGTTTAAGTTAACTGGGCGTTAAGAATGGGGAATCTCTTAATGTATTGGTTACTTAATGTTTGTTTTGGAAAATCGTTTAAGTTAAATGAGAATTAAGAATGGGGAATCTCTTAATGTCTCGTTTACTTAATGTTTGTTTTTGAAAATCGTTTTCAATTAAATGAGTATTGAGAATGGGGAATCTCTTAATGTCTTGTTTACTGAATGTTTTGTTGTGGAAATCGTTTAAGTGAAAAGTATATTAAGAATGGGGAATCTCTTAATATGTTTGTTTGCTTAATGTTTGGTGTGAAAATCGGTTAAGTTAAATGAGTATTAAAAATGGGGAATCTTTTAATATCTCCATTTGCTTAACGATTATTGTGGATGGAGTCAGTATATACTCATGCATTTTCATGCTTTTTGTAAATCGTGCAGACCCGTGATAGGTGGCACCTTGATAAATAGTACTTTGGCCTGTGATAGGCGGTACATTTATGATTTACGTTTTTGTAAATTGTGCAGACCCGTGATAGGTGGCACCTTGGTAAATAGTACTTCGGCCTGTGATAGGCGGTACATTTACGATTTACGGTTTTTTGTAAATTGTGCAGACCCGTGATAGGTGGCACCTTGGTAAAGAGTATTTTGGCCTGTGATAGGCGGTACATTTACAATTTACGTTCTTTTTAGTAAACCGTGCAGACCCGTGATAGGTGGAACCTTGGTAAACGATACGGGCCCGTGATAGGCAGTATGTTTATGGTTTACGCTTTTTAGTAAATCGTGCAGACCCGTGATAGGTGGCACCTCGGTAATTGATACTTTGGCCTGCGATAGGCGGTACAATTATGATTTACGGCCCTTCGAGGAGGGTTTTGGTTTGGAATTCCGAGTCCATGCATTTTGGCATATACGCATTGCATTAGGGTACTTGGCACACGAGTCGTGGTTGAATCAAATTTAGGATTGTGTTGATTTTGCTAAGTGTTATGTTTTGAAATTATGTGTAAGTGTGTTTGATTCAAATTTGTGATTGTGTTGATTTTACTAAGAGTTATGTTTTGGAATGGTGTGATAGTATGTTGGATTGTAAAACGATTTTGAAACTCATAATGTTGTGGTGATTGTATGGGTATTGTTAAGTGTTAAGGTTTGGAGTGGTGTTTGAATATGATTGAGTTAGCTTATGTATTTTTGAAAGAATATACAGGGAAATCGATTTACCCAATCGATTTGATGAGTTACAGGGACTTCCCTTGCCAAAAATCGATTTACCCAATCGATTTTGTAATATGTTTTTCAAAACCACTTAAGAAATCGATTTAGTAAATCGATTGGATTCATTACAGGGGCTCTGTCTTTCACGAAATCGATTTGCCCAATCGATTGGGCAACACAGGGGCTCAATCCTTCTCGAAATCGATTTCCCCAATCGATTGATGTAAGTTCAGAGTTCAATTTTCACTAAAAACTTTCAGGAAATCGATTGGCTCAGTGGAAAATCTTATTTTGAGTTAGATAATTGATTGCTCAATTGATTTATCAATGTTTTCGTCAGTTATATATTACTTGATAGATTGAGAACTTTAATTCATTTCATTTACATTTGGCAAGCATTATATGAACTTTTAGCATATGGAAAATTCTTTTAAGGTGCATGCTTAGTTTAGAGGATATTTTATGCATTTAAAAACTTAAATGTTATGTGTTAAATGTTAATTTCGGTTGGTGACCCTTTACAACTATTGTGGAAATCTGGGCTTCGCCCTCAGATGAGAGCCAGGACAATCCTACCGGATCTTACCCTGTTGATGGGGATGTAGATGGGAGTGCCTGACTGGAGCTATGTTAGGAGGATCTCACGGGGCGCGTGGAGATTACTCAGGGCGTATAGTTTTTTTGTGATGTATAGAATGATCAGATTAGGTTGTCATTCAGGAAACATATTTCTTTCTTTTGGGCTGCTTTTATTTTAAATTGGAAGAATGTACATGTACTAATATTGACATCATGACATGCTTTGGATTTATATTTCGAGAAACTTTTCCGCTGCTTGTAAATTTTAATGACTTAATCATTTATCCAAATGTATTATCTCATTTATTTCTCTGTTTTATTTTAATTTCTTTCGGAAAAAAAATACAGTCTCGCTTTGAAAAACGGGGTGTTACATATTCCATCTTAATAGATGAGTACAAAATTCTTGAAAAGAATTTTGAACCATAAAAAAGGAAAATTGGACTCTAAAGGATAACATTTCAAAACTCTCAAAGAAAAGTAATTATCACTCTATTAAGTATGAAAGAGCATTCCAAGAGGTTTTTTGCAAATGACATAGATAAAAGCAAACAAGCATTTATGATCTTGTGTGTTCGCATAAATAATAATAGAGGTATCAGTTTTCAAGACCTTGACGAAGATCTAAAAATCAACAAAACTAAAATAATGTATTCTTATTGTGTGTAACAAATGTTGTGATAAAAAACTTGTCATATTATGAAAATATGAAAATACAAGAAATCTTTTAGAGCTAACAAACTAGGACCCAACTAGATAGGTACCTAAGAACAAAATAATTTATATTGCAAATATCCTTAGAAACAAGATTGAAACACCATTCACAGTTCCTAAATAGTGGATGTTCCAAGACTTGACTCTCAAGGGTGGAGGATATGTGGAATTTGAAGGAAATTATAAAGGTAAGATCATAAGTACAAGCATAGTAGGTAATAGTTATCTACCTTCTATAAAATATGTTTTACTTGTGTAAAGACTAATGTATAACCTACTGAGCACAAGTCAATTAAGCGGTAGTGGTTATGATGTCTTATTCAATCAAAAGTCATGTTAGACCATAAGTAAAAAGAAAAATAGATCCATACTCAATCTAGTTAGAGGATTGTCAAATATGAAATATAAATAAGATCTTCTTTCTAAGGCGTGTCAAAAAGGGAAACAAACAAAATTATCGTTTGCTCTAAGGAATTTTGTTTCCACTTCTAGACCACTTAAACTCATACATATCAATTTTGGTCTTGTAAGGACAACCTTTGTTAGTTGTAAAAAGTTTGGACTTGTAATTGTTGATGACTATATTGTATGAACATGGGTAAAGTCTGTAAAATCCAAGGATGAGACACTTAAAGTATTTACTACCTCCTTCCAACAAGTACAAAATGAAAAAAAGTTTTTGTATCACAACAGTTCATAGTAATCATGGTGGTCGATTTGAAAACAAGCCTTTTGAAAACTTCTATGAAGATAATAGAATTTTACATAAGTTCTCCTCCACTAGAACACCTCAACAAGTTTTCCTCTGATGAACTAGTAGATGAATCTCAATACAAAGGAACAAGCAATGACATTCCATCTGTTAGTCAAAGTCAACAAGAACCCAACAATGGATGAAGATATAAATCATCACATCGTGACACTGATCATAGGAGATGTAAATGACCCTTTAAAGACTAGATATACATTTAAAGAAAAGTCGATATTTGGATTTATATCTAAAATTGAATCACCATATCAATAGGTAAAGCCTTATCAGATGATGGATGGATAATAGTATGGCAAGAAGAAGAGAATCAATTCAACATAAATGATGTATATGAATCAATTCAACATAAATGATGTATATGATCCAGTGCCCAAACCTAGAGGAAAGCAACATATTAGAACCAAGTGGATTTTCAAGAACACATTAAATATAAAAATGTGAAGTGATTAGAAACAAAGTTAACTTGTAGTTCAAAGTTACCGTAGGCAGGAAATATACTAATTACACCTAAACTTTTGCTTTTGTAGTAATGATAAATACCACAATACTTAATAAATATAACTTTTTTTTATAAGAGATAAGAGTTGTTTAGTAAAAATGTTACTCTTTATTCTATTTATATATATTTTCTTAAAGGCTAAAACTACATTTTTTAATCCTTTATAAGATTAACTCAATTTTTACTTAGCTGCTTCAAAAATTTTTTTTCTTTTCAATGTGATATTTTATTTTATATTTCATTTACAACGTTAACATTTAAATTTTAAAATGTACATGTTTGATCCTTTTTTAGATTTATGTTTAACTATGTTAAAAAAAAAGGTTATGTAACTATTAAGATAACGACGTGTCATAATAGTCTTGAGTTGAAAAATTAAATAATTAATTAATATTAAAATCATAAACCTAACGGGATTAAATGTGTATTTTTATTTAAACATTAAAATTATAAGTTAAAATAGTTAGTGCTCTTCACCCTCTTCAATATCATCTTCGTCGGTTCATAACTTAAAATACTTCTAATTTATTGTCCGCATAAATACTAATTTAAAAAAACTTAAAATCAACATAAAATATGAAGAACAGATGAAATTGAATGAAAATAATGAAACTTTGTTGATGAAATAATTTAAATTACGTATTAAAAGAAAAACTTACATTTAAACAGAAATTGAGTTAAACATGAAGTGTATTTAATCTTTTGTTAAACCAAGTGAATATAAGCTAAGCATAAAATGAGGCACATCCCCCTCGTAGGTAGTGCACGCTTTGTTTCCGGCTTTATAAAAGTGTGACCCCTCCACTCCACAACTTCACACATGCTTCACCTCTCTTCTTTCTTTTTTTTACACATTTATAATTCCTTCTTAGGAATCTCCAATATTTATCTTTTCCTTCAAACAACAAACTGACACAATTTCCCTTTCCCTTTAATTATTTTCTTATTATTAATTCTCACAACCTTGCTCACGTGTCACTCTTCAACACTCCTCCAATGGTTAGTTATTACATTTTATTCTTTTCAATTTCTCAAATTAAAACTCAACACTCTTTCTTTATCAAAAGATAAAAGGTGTTATTAGTTTTTATCCATTTAAAATAATCAAGTGGCTGCACGCTTTAATTTCATCCTCCAAAAGCTCTTCTTTGATCTCCTTCAAAGCTCCTTTCTTAATTCAAACCCATGTGAAGACTCAATTCTAAAAGTAGTGTCTTTCATAACATAATGTTTTTTCAATACCATAAAGGGGAACCATTCCCTATAACCTTCATGCTTTTATTTCTATAACATTATATCTTATATTTCATTCTTCATATCTCTTCCTTTGCAATTTTTGAAGAAATTCTACATGGTGAACTCTGTTTTCTCTTTGTCTTCGACCAATCATTTCGTGTATTGATTTTTGAGGTTTGTTCTAAGCTCGTTATATTTAGAGTTTTGGTTGCATTTATGTACACACACATGCATGAAGCTTCATTTTATTATATTTTTCAGCTTTGGTTGATATCCATTTTTCTTGCTTGCAATTGTGTAGCCTTATAAATTACACAAAATAAGATTTAGTTGTAAACAATGAACATGATAAACTAGAGTATGTTTTGAAATATAGTTTAATTAAGCATTGATAATATAAGTAAAATTAAAGAGAAATTATGGTAACATTATTTTCATATATAAATTATTAATTGTTCGTATAAGTTAGCATATAGGAGTTTATTGAAATAAATTGAAACCTTTATATAAGTTATTTTACAAGCTATTTAAACATTTTAGTGAGTTCTTATGTAATTAATCTTTAACTGAAAGCATGCTAAGATTTGCACAAATTATTACTTTATTTCTGCCTTTGTGCTCAGGGAAACTAGCTAAGGAAAAAGTGCACGTTCGTTTGATATGATATATTTTACAATTCATGATGAATATATAGTTGGAGAGATTGTGGTCATGGTGGCAAGCAAAAGCAATAATTGATGTGTACAACAGAGTAAAAAACAAGGTTTGTTTCCATCATCTCCTTCAGTCAAATGTGGATGTTTCTTTTTATTGGTCATGATGATCAAATGTGGATGTGATATGTTTGTAATTGTAATAGTGGTGTGTTGTTTTGGGGTACTTCTAAGTTCATAAATTGTTGACCAAAAAAAAAAGTTTATAAATTATATTAAAAAATTTACTTCATAAAGTTGGTCCTATAACAAATCATGTAAAATTTCAAAAAATAAAGTTTAATATTAATAAAACTCAAATTTATTTTAAAAAATTTCATAGATAAATCCGTAACTAAAGTGAGTTCTTTAAAATAAAACGATTTCTTTGTTACAAATTTTCTAACTTTTTAAATTTTTAAAAATCTGAAATTTTAATTTTCTCAAAAATTGAGAAATTCAAAACTTATTTGTGTTATATTTTTTCTAAACTGAAAATCTTACAATTTTGGATAGTTCAAAAAATTTAAAAATACTTATTTAATCATAAGTATAAATAAATAGTGTTTGGACACACTAACATAAAAATATATATTATTTAATCTTTTTAAAATATATATATTTTATTTATCTTTTATTCTTATTTATTTGTGTGACTGTGTTCAAATATTATTTATTTATGGTTATGACCAAATAAGTATTTCTCAAACTCTAATTGAAAATAAAAATACTTATTAAATTCTCGCTATCCTACATGGACCGATTAGCCAACATAATTGGCTTAAACATTTTTAGTTACAAAATATTTCCTTTTAAGTTTACAATTTGTGTTTTAGGGGTTATTCGTTACGAAAAATTTAGTGTTTAATTAACTAGTCGTATGATCAGTTGATTAGTTTTTTGTTTAGTTGATTTTTCATTTGATTAGTTGAGAAGACAGCCTAACTTGCACTTTTGATAATGATCTCCTCTTAAATCAAACGATTATGATAAGAAAGGTAGTTTATAAATAAAGAATTGTTTGATTGGTAATGTGCGTTTGAAAATAATTTTTACATATATTACATCATATAAAATTATGGCTAACAACACTAATATAAACAACCATCTTAACGGTTGAGTTACAATTCAAAATCGCTTGTCGGCTAAGCCATTAACCATGTCCTCCATCACCCTATTATCAAGGAAATATTCCTTTATGCGCATTTTGAACTTAATAGGTTAATTTTGCAAACGTGGTTGAGTTGGACACAAAATTGTACTTTTATAGTCAATTGTCCTTCAACCATCCATATTCTCCACATGCTCATTATTTAGAAGTAAGTATGTATCTATGTTTTGACCCTAAGACGTACTTTGTATGAGTTTTTCTATTATCCCCTCTATCTCCATAATCATCTCTCACTTCATCCCCAACATGAAGGAAAATGGTTATATGCATTTTGACATGGTCAATTCCTTGTTGTAGTCTATTAAACATCACCAAGAATCCAATAAAACTCAATATTGGCTTTCAAGCCCATCCAAACAGTCGATTTTGAATTAGCTATCAACCAATTTTTGTATTAGCTAATGGAAGATACTATTAACAACCTCCAAGCCTATTTAGACTTGGTAGCTACTTTCAACTATTAATTAACAACTCACTCATCTGCTAGCCAAATTTGAAGCAACATTCATCAGATTTTGCAGCTGATTCTACATTAGCTAATTGTGATGCTGATACCCAAATCTTTCTATGTTAGCTGAGTGGCCAATACATGATACAATTAATTACTTTTTTGGTATAAACATTATGAAATACCTTTTTAACATACAACACAACCTTTGAATTTGTAGAATTTAAATTTGAAAACAAAATATTTTTAATAATAGCTTTTCAATGTATTTGTTTTACTTAATATCTAAAAAATTATTTTGGATAAACATATTAAATGATCGGAAGTTCTACCAAGCCCACATAGGATCAGGCTTGAGTGTTATTTTTAGAGTCCATATATTAAAGTTGGGCTTTTTATCACAATTCGATAAGAGAGCTATTTTTAATTCTCCTATTTTCTAAATTAAAATTTTCAATTTTCAAAACCAACAATTATAGATTTTTTTTAATAATTTAATAATTTTATTAAATTTAATATTTAATTCTAAATATATAGTTTACCTATTTAATATTATTTTTCTATAATTCTCTCTTATATATATTTTATAAAATTTGAGAAAGATATAAATAATCAAATACACATTTCTTTCTTAATTAAATGATTTGTGAATGGTCATATTTAAATGAATGACCATATTTAAGCAAAGAGATCAATAACAAATATTTTCTTATGTATAGTTTGTACAATAAGCAAATATGCATTTATCTCTTAACTAGTTAATTCATAAATGACCTCACATTTTAACTAATTAACTATTGACTAACATTTTTTTCATATATAATATGTATGATGATCGATGTAACCTCTAAAAAATATAAATCAAAAAAAGATTGAATTGATTTGCTTCAGTTAATCAAATTGAACTGAAAAATAAATCACTAATTTGTAAAAAAATATTACTCTCGGATTTTTAATTTTAATAAAATAAATAAATTTGAGAACCAAAATAATTGTAATTTGCTTGATACAAATTTGAAATGATGGTAATCTTTATTTAAACCAATTTAATTGTTTTTTTACTAAGCCAATTTAACTATTTGGATTTGGATAATAAACTTTTTGGGCCAATCCAAACCTATCAAAACCGCTTCATTTTACCACTGTAGGTTGACCATTCTCACAAAAATATATTTTTTTTCACTCCCTTCCACTTAAATTCTGGTTGTTTAAGTTTTTTTTTTTGTCTAAAAAAAATTTATTTTTTCCTTAAAAATTATGATTATTTTAGAAAATCAGTATAATTAAACAACTTTTACTATACCTGTAGCTTTTTTTTTTTTTACATTACATTTACATTGGAAAGCAAGAAGGATTGTGCTAAAGATAATTTAATCTAATTTTTGTGAAATGTATTAGTGGTTTTCTAGATCTATAGATCATAGAGAGAAATTAGCTACATATATATTTAAGATAATGTTAGAAACAATAACTAATAATTCTTACATGCATATTAGAGGGTTTTCCATTTTAAAAAAAATTGTCAATTTTGTTTACCACATTTCTTATAATTTTTGCATACGTATTGGCATATGTCTTGGAAATAATACCCAAATATATATGTGAAGTGTTGGTCATAATCTTAGTAGGGTCCCCCTTATAGCAGAGATATAGAACTGAATCGGGTAAACAATTTAGATTATCTGATGCTCGAATTATCAATTGAAAGTGACATATTCACATCTGAATTCCCATTTATTTAAAAGAGACAAAATATTAGTACATTTTTGGCCTTTGCATTGTTTGGAATTTTTTAAAAAAAATATAAAATTAAATTAATGTAAGATAAAAATGATTTCAAAGTCTACTTGATTATGACCAGAAAGAACAACACCCAATAGACGGGGGAATAATTGTTTGTTGGAAGAGAGGGGCCTGGGTTATTTTCACATGGTGCAATTTACATTTAGATGTGACAAAATGGAGAAAAGACACACTAACCAAAGAACAACTCACAGAGCATTGGCTGCAGTATCAAAATATATGATCATAATTAAAGTATTTGCTTCCCATCACTCTTTTTAATAAATTTTAACTTGTATTATTAAAATTAAATATTTTCAATCAGTATTCTAGTAATATTAAAATCTTATTAACATATTCTTTAAAAAAAATTTAAAGTTTATTTTTTGTTGTATTTGCTATACTATATATTTTTTTTTTATCAATAACCATCTTTCTAAATTATCAAAATCAAATATTTAACTTTCTAATAATTTGAAATTAATCAAATATTTTACTTTCTAATAATTGGAAGAATTTCAACAAATATCTATGTTAGATTAAATAAGGTTTGAAAAATTAAGTGTTTACAAATTGATATTGTGAAATTATGTTAAGTTTATTAAAATTCATTAGATTATCTGTCAGTAGATTCCTAATAT
>JBBPBT010000072.1:3286427-3315317 GCA_037974875.1 Cicer bijugum | reverse complement strand
TTTTACATTTCACAACAATGTTCACGCAGTTAAATGCATAAGATAATGACTAGTACTTTAATAAAAATCCTTACTATATTTACTTATATCTTTTTTCTTATTTATTTAAAAATAATATCAAAAGTTATAATATTATATATCAAATGTATTTTTTATATCTTATATTTTAAAAATATTTTTTATGTAAGCTACGATTATTAAAGAAATTTAAAATTGTCTTCACAATATAAATGTGAATTTAATTTATATGCACTGTCATCGTAAACTGTCATTGTAAATTATCTTTTACATTATTAATCAATCACAATAATTAAATTGTTAATAATGTTATGATCTCTCAACTACTTAACACATTTTGCCCGGTTGGTACATAAAAATTAATTAAGCTCTTTCTATCAAATTAATTAAGCTCTTTCTATCATTCTTCATTTTTAGATTATGAAATTCTTTACTTTTAAATTATGACATTCTTCATATTCCATTTTGTTTCCTCTTTCCATTCTAACTTACACTTACACTTCCACTTTGTTAGATATTCCCCTAACTATGTCAAAATTATGTTTTGATGATAAATACAGAGTAGTAAGTAGTCTGGTTAGGTTACAATTCTACAATCAAAATTTATAGTTGAACCTTTTTTATTAAAATTTTTCTAGAGATGTTATGTCCTTTTTGTGAAATCTTTGAAAGGGACAGGACATATGATTGTTCTTCATGCCCTTGAATTGATCCAAAATAGTTAATGAGTTTCACTTCTACTTTAAATTTCTCACCCAATATCTCCCTCAACTCAACCAGCATCAAATATCCGAATACCAAAAACAAACTATAAGGCCATAACTTTTGGTATATTTTGTACAAAGTTTGCAGTGTTTTTGGCTATAGGTGAATGTACAACTGACATTAGTATTATGGCATGTTCATGCATTTCAATCTGTCCTTATAAATATCTTAATAATTCCAACAACAAAACAAGCTTCAAATTTTGTTTGTGTCTGTTATCTTACTGGTAACTGCTTTTAACAAAGACATGTTCTGTCACTGTAATTCAACTTAGGTAGGAGTTAAAATAATTTTTCATTTTAGTTGCTGCAAAAGAGATTTATTTGTTCTTTGCAAAAAAGTTTATGTGATGTAGCAAAAAAGTTTATAGTACAGTCTAATGTAGTCTAATATAGACCATTAGATTAAGAAATTTCTTTAACTTATGCAACGGTAGTACTTACTTTCTAATTATTTAACGACAAAATTCTTAAATAGTATTGTATTCAGAAGTTAATTTTGTTTAAAATTTGTTTATTATCTCTATTCTCCAGTTTTCATTAAAAAAGATCATTGATAATTCGAAAAATAAATAAATAAAATCTGATTAAAGATTTTTTTAATTAAGATTTAAACTCAATTTTTCACGAACGACCTATCTTTCAATAAATTCTATAACCACTTCATTTCAATGGATTGATTACACTTTTACGAAATTCTAACAAATAAATAAAGCCAATTATATAAATATTTTTCGAAATGACAAATTGAAGCAATTTTAGTGAACTACAAAAGGGATTTATACATGAAAGGAATTTACAGAAGCTGTCCTTTCCAAGACGAAGGAAAAGAGTAAAATACAAAACATCCTATTAATTGGGACCACAAAATAAAGATCCTTTGGATCCCAACTATAGAACCAACATCCCAAATAATTAAAGCATAGCAAGAAGCAAATAAAGGCAATTTATATTTGTAGTGTACGCCTATATATAAAAACCTATGGTTGTAAGCTAAATGAAACATGGAAACATTGGTTATGTAGGCCATTCCTCGTTTTGCATGTATATGTATATTCATATGCAAATCACTTTAATTTATTCCCTATCTTTTCAGAGAATATACAGAAGTAACAGCACCTAGGGGAAGAGAAAACATTGTCTATATTTGATGTTATGTTATGCCAACCCTTGTAACCGTTACAAACTTCCCTTTCTTCCACACTTCTTGTACTTTTCATACCCTTCCTTGGAAACCACTGCTATGTTAAGAAACTGTTTTTTTTCTTTAGTAAAAACGTGGAACTTCTTGTGCCATTAAAGCTTTCGGTTTTTTTCTAGTAGAAATCTGTCTTCTTCATGTCTTCCTCATTTCCTATGAGACTTTTAATTTATATATATATAATGTTAATCATATTTCATCATTTTATCACGGGACAAACATGTGCTGAAAAATAACTTTAGGATGCAATAAAATGTCAAAATATATATTTTTTGTTTTAAATCCCTGATTTTCAAATATAAATAATTTTCTTTGTCTGAAATTCAATCGAGAAATAAATAAAGTGACTAAATATTATTTTAATCAAAGTTAGTACCCTATGTATTATTGGTAAAAATAAAAAAATTGTTGTTGAAATACGATTATTATATAAAAACTTATTATATTTTGTTATTTTATCATAGTATAAATATATTCATTAAACTAGAGTATAAATAATGTGATATTATATACCATGTATGTAGAGAGATAATAAAATATTAATGTAAAACTTGTTTTAGCTGTGTATTATTACTATTACTCTCTCTATATATGTGTGTGAAAATGGTTTAGTGTATTTTCCACAGAACAAAACTGCAAGAGAAAATGAAGGAGCCAGAGGAGCATCAAGTGAAATCAAGGCCACAACATAGAAGGAGGAACAATAGAAGAAGAAGCCAAAACAAGACAGATAAGTTACAAGAAACAGGACATGATTCAAACAAGGTTTCATATCCTACTTGTAAGAGCATTGTGTTTCCTAGTAGGCCTGGTTATGGTCAGCTTGGAACTAAGTGTCTCATCAAAGCCAACCACTTTCTTGTAGATATATCAGTTTCTGACTTAAGCCATTATAATGTAAGTATAATCTAAAACATAACAATTAATTAACAAATTAATTGCTACTTTTACTTAGAAAACATGTTTTGTTTTGTGAAGGTTAAAATAATACCTGAAGTAAATTCTAGTAAAACAAGAAAGGCTATTATATCTGAGCTTGTGAGGATTCATAGGAACACTGAATTGGGCATGAGGCTCCCTGTGTTTGATGGAGGAATAAATATTTACACTGCTGGTTTGCTTCCTTTTACATACAAAGAGTTCAGTGTAATTTTGAGTGAGGATGATTATGTTACTGGCGGTACCAGGTAATAAATTGTTTGTTCCAAGTTACGATTATTTGGACCTGGATTCCTGCAATTGAAATAATCACACATTTACGCATTGAATTGTGGACCGTCTTCTCTTTGATCAGAAAATTAATATATGCAACAACGTGAATGTGTGACCGCAGACAATCCATTTCCATCTTGTTCTTTTGAACGTGTTTGTTTCGACGGGTTTGAGTTTCAATATTGTTTATTACAGGGTAAGAGAATTTAAGGTGGCAATCAAGTTTGCAACTAGTGTTAGCATGCAACAACTTAGGGAACTTCTTAATGGAAAACAAGTGTACACACCACAAGAAGCACTTAGTGTCTTTGACATTGTGTTGAAGGAGCTTGCAGCTAAAAGGTACATTTACAACATTAGTTAGTTCAGGGTATATCCTGATATTTTGAATGACCTGAACTATTTAAATATTACTCTTCTTGCATTATGAGTTGCCTCCTTTTGAACCATTGATGATTTTGATTATTTTGCTTGTGTCTTGACACTTAATGTTGCATGCTTAGTTACATATCAATTGGGAGGTTTCTGTATTCTCCTGATGTAAGGAAACCACAGCAACTTGGTGGTGGGATTGAATCATGGCGAGGATTTTACCAGAGTATAAGGCCAACTCAAATGGGATTATCACTTAACATTGGTTAGTGTTGCAACTAAGTTTATTTTGGGTTCATTAATTGAGATCTTAAATATCTGTAACTTTTGTTAGGAAGCAACTGATAACTTTAGCCTGAAAATTTTTATTTTCCCTTTTTCTATGTCATTGAAGTTAATTTTACTTTCAGGTATGTCATCAATGGCATTTATTGAACCACAACCTGTAATTGACTTTGTTGCTCAAATTCTTGGAAAAGATGTGCACTCAAAACCATTGTCTGATGCAGATCGTGTCAAGGTATGAATTTTGTCCCTTTTTAGTCAACTAAGCAATCATTATTTCCAGAAACATACGAGTAATGTCAAAAATATAGGTGATGCTTGCATGTCTTATGCTCTTCCAAGGCCAATGAAACAATGGTTTGTGGCCTAAAAAAATGATCCATTCCAATTATTTCTTAATTCATTTATTTGGGAAAAGAAAAGTAACACATGATAGTCAAGACTCAAGAGGTTCAACTTCAAGTCTGAAACATGGGTACTCCAATTTTATTTATCCTAATAGTCCTTTGTACTGTATTCGTATCTGATACTAGTTGGATGCTCATAGATAAGTATTGAATACGTACAAAAGAAAAAATTTAATTTAATTTTTAAAATAAAATATTACATGCATATCGGTACTTTACCCATATCCATGCTACGTAATTTAAAAATCTCACATAAATAAAATTGTCTCTCAAAATTTGTTTTAGGTCTCACTCACTATTAGACCAGTCAAGTGCTCGCCATCTTGATCATTTACCAAGAATGCATGACCCAATTTATGTATAATGTAAAGATTCCTAAGTTATGAAATCCTAAGCTTTCTACTCACATTTTGAATCGCAATGACACATTCAATCATAGCCACCAAGTTCCGAGTAAAATATTATCAAAATAAGATCTCTAAGTGATAGTAATACAGATGCAGAATAATAAATAAAACTAAAAAAACCAAGTGTTATTCTAATTGGCCTGAGCTCAATACTTTGTTCAAATTCACCAACTAAACTGAAGAATTAAATTGGCAATATCTCTAGCTCCCAAATTCATAGAAACATTTAAGTAATATCTAACCATGAAATCTTTGTGGTGTCACTTTCAAGCAGATTAAAAAGGCCATAAGAGGAGTAAAAGTTGAAGTCACACATAGAGGAAATTTTCGGAGAAAGTACAGAATATCAGGGTTGACTTCACAACCAACAAGGGAGCTTATGTATGGCTTTTTAACTTTAAGAAAATTGAACTTGTATTTTTTTTAAGATTGACCAATGTTGTCAATCATATAAAATAACAGTTTGTTCAAATTCTGCTATGCAACAGTGGCAACTATTTAACAATATTTTGTACTAAGCAATGTATCATAAAAGAATAATTATATATTCAATTTCCACTATGATAAAGCGTATATTGTCGCTACTTAACAACATTAGGATTGACCTCTTAAGAAATGATTGTTCCCTCCCCTCTGATGAACAGTTTTCCTCTTGATGAGCAAATGAACATGAAATCAGTAGTTGATTACTTTCAAGAAATGTATGGATATACAATCAAATATTCTCATCTACCTTGCCTTCAAGTAGGAAGTCAAAGGAAGGTCAACTATTTGCCCATGGAGGTAAGCTATTCTTTTGAATTTAATCAAATAATTGTTCTTATTTTACTCTGATTCTTCCATTGAGAGAGAATTCATGTGAATCTTGTACCAGGCATGCAAGATAGTTAGGGGCCAGAGATATACAAAAGGGCTGAATGAAAAACAGATAACTTCTCTGCTGAGGTTCTCATGCCAGAGACCACGTGAACAAGAAACAGACATTTTGCAGGTCAATATCATGGGTTTTGATATCACCCTATATCTTCTCCCTTCTGTTTATTTTACCGGAGACCAACATTATGGCGATCCAAGTGGAACTAGACTCAAGATTTTCTAAAGCTCGAGCCCTATATATGAAAAAAAAAATGGTTTGGAGGGAGACCCTACTAAAGTTAGCTAGTAAATTTCTTTGATGAAGATTAGTAATCGACAAAGTCGATGTATACTTCTCACTTATTACATAATAGCCAAAAAAATGAATATAGTTGTAAAAGGATTTTGCTATTTTTTTAATTGCAATCATGGTAACTTCTTGATTTATAGTCATGTATGCTCTTCTTCAAACATAAAAGTTGTGTTACATTTTCTTTATTAATCTAGAACTTTCCCTATTCAATCTTGTAGACAATTCAACAAAACAATTATGGGGATGATCCCTATGCAAAAGAGTTTGGTATTAGCATAGACAACAAGCTTGCATCAGTGGAGGCTCGGATTCTTCCTCCTCCATGGGTAATTCTCTCATTATTTTACTGTTTACCTACTTTATTTGTTTTTCTCGTTATATTATAATTATAATGCAAGTACATTTTGACACTTATTTTCCCTATAGTTGAAATACCATGACAGTGGAAGAGAGAAAGAATACTTGCCACAAGTTGGTCAATGGAATATGATGAACAAGGTAAGCTCAGACATGAACATATTATCCTATAATTTTTTATTTAAATAAAAGACAAAGAAAATTTGCTTTTTGAGATTAATTTCTATGTATCAGCCGTGTAAAATTTTTGTACACGTGTATCCAATTAAATCACACCATTTTGTGATTGAATGACAAAGAAAATTTGCTTTTTGAGATTAATTTCTATGTATCAGCCGTGTAAAATTTTTGTACACGTGTATCCAATTAAATCACACCATTTTGTGATTGAATGCATATGTAAAAATGTTTTACACTATCAGTGTATACAAATGAAAACCTAACTTTTTCTATACGAAAAACAAAAGAAAATTACCTGTTCCTTATTAATTGTAACTCTACTAATTTCAATACAGAAAGTTATAAATGGAAGTACTGTAAAATATTGGGCATGCATCAATTTCTCACGAAGTGTTCAAGAAAGTACAGCTTGTGGGTTTTGCCAACAGTTAGTTCAGATGTGTCAAATTTCAGGCATGGTAAAGATTCAAACTTTGGTTATGCCCTTGTAAGCATAGTATTGCTTTTAGAGAAAATTGTTTGAATATAAATAGTTTCCAATTATAATTCATCCTCCATCGTACATCATCATGCACACTAAGGGCATGTTAGTATAAAAAGAAATAGTTGAACGCTTATTCAATAAACTATTCTAAAAAATATAAAGCACTCATCCATGATCTACCCTAGGGAGCTTACTAAAATGTGTTAAGCATGTCATGGGTTGTTTTTGTAAATGTATCTAAATAGTAAATGCAAATACAAGTGCTTATGTTGTGAGATTAGTGCAAAAAGCCCTTCCAAAGACACTCTAAATCAATGTCTGTGAAGGAATACAATGACATCAACTGATTCATGAAGCACCCCCTATCCAATGGGAAAAGGTTTTGGCTGTTGTTGTTTTGCATAATTAATATAATACATTCTCTTACTCTTATCAGGAATTTAGTAAGGAACCTGTGATTCCTGTATATTCAGCAAGACCAGATCAGGTCAAGAAGGCTTTGAAGTATGTACATACAGCTGCTCTAAACAAACTTGATGGGAAAGAGCTAGAGCTGTTGATTGCCATTCTTCCAGACAATAATGGCTCTTTGTATGGTATGATTGTCCGAACCTACTTCATTTGCATTACTAGTATTTCTTAATCTTAGTAGGAAGGAACTAGTAGATAGTTAAAGGAATCTTAAGAGGTTGTAGTAGCTTAATATTTCTTCTGTCACCTTTCATTGTTTCATATTCCAATTAATTTGGTAATGCTCCTTTGCTCTTGCATCCATTCTTTAATTTGTGCTCTCTCTAATCTCTCATTATCCATATTTCATTTGGAAGAAAACTATTTCGAGCTTGCATTAAAGAAATAAATCCTTTATTCAGGTGATCTCAAAAGAATCTGTGAAACAGATCTTGGATTGATTTCTCAATGCTGCCTTGCAAAATATGTATTCAAGATTAATAGACAGTACCTGGCAAATGTGGCACTAAAAATCAATGTCAAGGTTTGTTATTATTAAATGATCTATTATACTTTATCTATCAAAGGGACAGGGTGGCTCCAAGCTACATTAAAATATTTACACAATCCCTTAGCTCATGATTTTATCTAATTATTTTTTCATTTTAATTTCTCAAACATATGAATTATACTTTTAGATGGGAGGAAGAAACACAGTACTTTTGGATGCTCTAAGTTGGAAGATTCCACTAGTTAGTGATATTCCAACAATAATATTTGGAGCTGATGTAACTCACCCAGAATCCGGAGAGGATACTTGCCCATCCATTGCTGCTGTAAGAATTTCCAAACTCATACAACTCATAGCCCAATGTTTGATATATACTGATTATTTTTTAATCCAGGTTGTAGCCTCCCAGGACTGGCCAGAAGTAACGAAGTATGCAGGATTGGTTTGTGCTCAGCCTCACCGTGAAGAGCTCATCCAAGACCTTTTCAAATCTTGGAAAGATCCACAGAAGGGTGTGGTTTATGGCGGTATGATCAGGTACTTCAGAAGCAGCTATTCTAACCATCTTCATAATCTTTTTTTAACAATATAATGAAAGTCATCCCAACTATGACGACACCTTTTGTTCTTAAAAATTGAGGAAGGATAAATTATACATTATTATTAATTAAAGTGGTATTAATGGTCCTTTTGCAATTGTATCCAAAAGAATTTGAATTTTGTCCCTTGAGGTTACTAAGTCTAACTTTTACAACTGACCTAACACCTAATGGACAACTGTCTTCAGAATTTGTGTCAATGAACTTAAACTAGATGTTTACTTCGTAGATTCTATACTCTCTATACTTCGTCTCTTTGTTTTTATGCTCTATAGGTTCCCCTTAGGCATTGACTTTATTTACTTCAAAAGCCTGAGTTGCATCCATTTGCCAATGTTTTCATTTCTTACCAGGAAGGCTTTGCATCCTTTCTTGGTTATTGTGTTTTACACTTGAGCAAAAAATTGGTGTATTATTTGTTGCATTAACGACTTGGGGCATTATAATGGCTTTTTAGCATTTATTATTTGTTGTACAAAATCAATGTGTCTATTTTTATGCTTCTTCAGGGAGCTTTTGCTTTCATTTAAGAAGGCAACCGGACAAAAACCGTTGAGAATAATTTTTTACAGGTAAGAATGATCTGTTCTGGTACGTTATACTGATTTTTGTGAGGAAGTTATGAATGAGGAGTTACCTAATTATAACATTATCCAACATTTTCAGGGATGGGGTAAGTGAAGGACAGTTCTACCAAGTTTTGCTATATGAGCTTGATGCCATCCGTAAGGTACACAGACAAAAAAACTCAACATAGCAATATCTGATACTGACTATGCTATCCTACAACTCTTACATTCTTGTGATGTGTAGGCATGTGCGTCTTTGGAACCAAGTTACCAACCTCCGGTAACATTTGTTGTGGTTCAAAAAAGGCATCACACCAGACTCTTCCCAAATAATCATGATGACAGAAACTGCACTGATACAAGTGGGAATATCTTACCCGGTAATTATTTTTGCTTGTCAGCTGATAGAGGGTCTCCTTATATTTACAATATATTTGGGTTGGACCTGGGGTTACTCCAAAAACCCTAACCAGTGACATAAATGACCCCAGAGTTGAGAGGTTCTTCTGACTGTAATGTAGGTACTGTGGTGGACTCAAAGATCTGTCATCCTACTGAATTCGATTTCTATTTATGCAGTCATGCAGGAATTCAGGTATGATAATGGTATTGAATTTGCTTCACTAGATAGGATTAGGATTCGGATTGTGAGTCCAAGTTCTGCAATGTGTTTCACATTGTTGTAAAGTGTGAACCATTAAAATGTCTAGCATGTAGTGGCATTCATAATTTATGTTGTGATTGGAAACTTACAGGGTACAAGTAGACCAGCACACTATCATGTCCTCTGGGATGAGAACAATTTCACTGCAGATGAGATTCAGTCTTTAACTAACAACTTATGCTACACGTAAATACTTTATCTACTTATCATCTTGAATTTGTCTGCTCTATTCTTAACATTTCATAACCAGTTTCCTAATGTTTTATTTTTTGTTGCAGCTATGCAAGATGTACGCGGTCTGTTTCTGTAGGTAATTATCTTGTTCTTACTAAACATAAATAAACATTGAAACTTTTGTACAAGTAACTTTACTGATTAATATATAGTATGCATCAATGGGTTGTCTATTAGCTGGTTTAAAAGCAAATAAGTTCCTGTTACCGAAAATAAATGTACGTTTTGCATGCAGTGCCTCCAGCATACTATGCTCATTTGGCAGCGTACAGAGCTCGATTCTATATGGAACCCGATCATCCGGAGATTGCTAAACTGCGAGGTGCAAGATCCAAAGACAGGACAGTTAGGCCACTTCCTGCATTGAAAGAAAATGTGAAGAATGTAATGTTTTACTGCTGAATGAAGAAAAAAGAAAAAGGTTCCAAGTAGAGAAACAATACTAGCATAGATAGGAAAGGGAAACTTAGTAAAGGTGAAAAATGTTCCATGTACATTTCATATCATAATAATCCATCTTTACATTGAAATTTTTAGTGTCTTAACAAGTTTTAGTTAGCTCAGTGTAGAGCATTTTAAGGTAACATATCTAATGTTGAGTTAGATCATAGATCATTGGTTGCCTAGAACAATTGCGTTCATCTTTGTCTCAATGCTCAAAGAATGTGTATTTCGTTGAATGCAAAGTAAAGGCTCAAAAAACTCAATTAAGATCCAAATTCTAAATGAGTAACACAGATTTTGATCCTTGTATATGTCTGGCGCTATGGATATAGTCATTGAATTTATCAAAATTACAATAAAATTCTCAAATGTATCTTTTATTGGTAAGTTTGGCCATAAAATGTGTCTTCCGTTAATTAGTTTGTTCTTCAAATGTGCCTAATTAGTCGAGTTGCAATATAAAATTACATACAAAAGTTATGAATGTTTTTGCAAATTTTGATAAATTTAATATTAAATCATACTAACACCACCTCACACATTTAAGCTCAGGTGTTTGGAGGGGAGGGGAAGAGAGGAAAATAGAAAGAAATCTTCCACCTTATTTGAAAGAATAATTATGTAGAAAATAGTAAGAATGCTTATAATTGATATATTTTTAGTTTATAGAATATTAGACTTTTAGCATAACTAATATATTTGACTTTTATTATAATAACTTCTAATATCGTGTCCGTTAATGATTGTGGTGTGGGGACATTTTATTCAAATACTTGACAATTACACTATTAAAATTTATCTAAACACTAAAACTTTCAAAATTCCGTCTCCAATAGATTTTGTTTTTAATTTCCCTCAAATTAAAAGTATTTTATATTATAAAGAAAAATAAACCCTCCAAAGTTCTCCCATTTCCTTCCATTTTCCCATTCCTTTTTACCAAAGCCCACCCCTCTCAAACGCCCAAACAAGCCTTGGACACAAAATGACTATTTATTCCATCCTAAATCCCAATTTATTTTGAAATTCTAATTGAGTTCTCAAAATTTTTATAAAATAAATCTACAGTATAAGAATCATCAATAGCAAGACACGCGAATTAACTTTTCGTGGACCAATCAACGTAAAATAACGATTAATGCAAAGTTGTTGTAATATGCGAAAATATTATTCAAATTAAGAAGAATACTTTACAATCCCTGACATTGAATTTCCCTGAGAGGATTGTAGAAGCGTGTCGCGGTGGTGCTTGCTGATGTAGAGAAGAGGAACTTTGACACTCGCGTTATGATCTTGATATGGGAATGGGAGAGTGGCTACGATATGAATAATGCTTATTACCTCTCTCTCTCTCTAGTTATAAGAACAGAAAAAATTCCTCCCGTTGTCTTTTCTGCATGTATTCATTATTATTATTTTTTTAAAATTATATCTTTAATTAATACTACTAATTTTTCTTTTAATATAAAAAATATTATTGTATACATTAACACATAAATAACGTTTTAGTTAATTTTTTATATATAAAATGAATAAATTACTTACAGCTAACTTCTTTTAAATAAAAGTGAAATTTACAATAAGAGATTTATATTTAAGAAAGAAGTTAATATATGATAAGACATGTAAGAACTAAAAAAGGTATGGGACACTAAGACGATGCTTGAATAGATGAAATGGAGTGGAATAAGATTGAATAAGTTTAGGGAGCAATTTAAAAGTTTTTAAATAGTTCAGATATTTATTTAAAGATTAAGTAAATTTTTATATAACTTTGTATTCACCTTTAATAATTCAATTGTCAATATATTTTCTTTTGAAAATTATATATTAAATTATTCTTTTTTTTTTAATTTAATTAAAAGTCGTTATTTGCAAATGCGATTTTTTTAAGAAAGTTTCAGTTTGCAATGACGACTTTTTAAAGATTTGTTTGCAAACTTTCTTAAGGAAGTCACTTTTATAAATGACGACTTTTAATTAAGTCAATAAAATAAGTAGTTTGATATATAATTTTTAAAATGATATATATTTGTAATTTTTTTTTCAAAAATTATGTTATTAAAATAAAATAAAAAACCTCGTGGAAGAGCTTTTTTTTGTAGTATATCTCATGCTTTCTCACTTCAGAGGATTCTATCCTACATCACCACATTTAAATCTGATACCCTTCAATTAACATGAAAATACAATTTTATCCTTTATAAATCCTTCAACTTTTTTAACTTTTCATTTTTTCACTCCTCTTTTTAAAATATTCGAAAGTTTCCAAAGGTTCAAAATGACAATTTTCAGAATTTTTGAAACTTTCGAAATAGAAAATTTCAGAATTTTCAAAACTTTCAAACAATTCAAAACTTTCCAAATAGTATAACTTCGAAACTTTCTAAATTTAAAAACTATCTAAATTTTCAAAATGTAATCCTTATTTCAAAAATTTGAAACCTCTGAAACTATCAATTTTGAAACTTATTATAAATAGTTAAAAGGGTAAAATTGTATTTTCATGTGTCTTGAAAGGGTGGCAGGTATAGATCTAGGGGTGCATAATATAATCCTCCTCACTTATTCTAATTGGTTTATTCATTTCATTATGTTGTCGTGTCCATATCTACCAAGTTCATTTCCTTCCTAGTAATAATCAAGATATATATGTTTGACAACCCATCCATGCATTGCTAGAATTTGTGGAGGGTTATAATTCATTACATTCTATTTACTTTCCTTTTTTTATTAAACTTACCAAAAAAATATTATTATTAGGCCGAAATTCGTAGAACAAGGAATGCTAGGATCAGGCAAAAAAGATACACGAATGTTTAATTCACATAATATAGTCTCTTGGCCAAATCACATGTAACTCGCGGTCGATCAGCCTAAGATAAGCACAAGAAGGTATAAAAAGATATACACCACAGTTTGTGATTAAACATTTGTTCATGATTACACTATAACAAGACAATTGAATCAATGGCAATATATTGTTTGAAAATATCCATCACTTCAGTGTTTGAATTAAGTTAGTTTGAAGAAATATGTCTCTCAATTGTTTTGATGATAATAAATCGTTTTTCTGAACAATTTAATATATTAACATTTTGATTAAGTGTGCATGTCTTAGATTGAGTGAATTATGTAGATTCTTATGTCATATCATCTGATAATTGGACGCAGACAAAGATACAACAAGACTTCGCTTCACATCGTCTCTCTAAGTTTGATACGCGGGCGACATTGTGCCTCGGTTGACTCTTGTAATGCAGGCAATGTTATGCTTCTGAGTACTGATGAATGCAAATATATAATGGTATGTTTGCCTCCGGTGACTATAATTTGCATTCAATCACTTGTCTATAATAAACGCAACAAGCTTATGTTCGTCTGCCTTTGATAAGCACGACAAACAAGTGATTGCCTCTGCCTCCGATAAATCACATCAAGCATTTGATTGTTGACTCTAAGTTACTATATATTCTCTGATGAAAGTCATCGCTCCAATGAAGTCAAAACTCTGATCAATGTCAACGCTCTGAAGAAATTAAAGCTTTGATAAAAGTCAATGCTCCAAAGAAGACACATCATTTACGCATCCTCTAATGAATATTTTGAATCTGCTACTTGCTGAAGATGTTAAGACATGCTCTAGCTATCGTATCATGTGTTTCCCAACAATTTTAAACATGATGCGCTAAATCAATTAATAGATTTTTTTTGGAAAGTTCTTATGGCAAATCAATATCAAAATATACAATTCGAACTTCATAAATTATGATGATTTCTTACAATCGGGATAACAATCAGAAACCCTAATCATTATGTATAAAAGGGCGTGCATTTGTCAAAGCAAACACAAGAAATATATAAGCTATAAGCACATCTGCACTCTTGCTTATTATCATTCGGTTTCACTTTAGTGCTGAGAAAATTTATGAAGTAACAAATTTGTAAACACTCTTTGTGAGAGCTAATTTAGAAAAGCGCAAAATCGTTCGTTTGTAACCTAGTTTAGGAGTGGTTGCCTTCCTCAATAGCTTGACTTCACTAAGCTAGAATTTTGAGAAGATTGAACATAGTGAGTGTGACTAGTAGGTGTTCAAGTGTAAGTTTGATTTTGTGATGTACTAGTGGATTAAATCATTCAAATTGAAGGCATTGGACGTAGCTACTGCGTTGATGGTGAACAAAGATAAATCGATTGTGGCTTTCTATTATGTTTTCATTTGCCTGATTTGCTTTCTTTACTTTAGTATAGTCATGTGAAAAAGTTTTTAATCAGAAAAGACAATTCAAACCCCTATTTCTTGTGTTTTTGTTCCGTTCTACTATTGGCATTAGATCTCCGTCTCAAAGCTCTCGATCCCGGTCCAAGATACCAACTCGTAGCTAATATGATATCCATCTTCTAGATATCCTAAATCAACTGGCATAAGACTTTGAAGCAATCATGATTTTCAAATTTTTTTATCATGGTCTTAAACACCCAGACGGGGATAAGCACCACTGTTAAAAAATTAAGTTGAAACCTTTAACTTTAGCCTTTATCCCATTCTAAACTTGTACTTTTATAAAGTCCAAAATTATCTCAATTTTTACTTCCCCATTCTAGAATACTTTTTCATTATGACAATGCCAAATGTCTCATACAACCGTAAGCTAAATCGTTGATAAACATTGCTGCAACACATTGTCACCTCTCACAATATTGCTAAACTGAATTAAGTGAACAACATAACTAGTCAACATTACACTCAATAGACCTACCCATGCAAATACCTTATTCCAAACCTCACAAAAATAGGGCATTCAAATAACAAGCGATTTGGAGATTCATCCTTCCCACACTCGCTAATACACTAACTTGACCCCGACCCCAAAATACCTTTTCCAATCAAATTAACTTTTTTAGGTAATCTATGTTATATTATTCTCTAGGCAACTAAAGATATCTTATACGGTACCAATTTATTTCATAAAATAGAGTAAAATGGATCAATATGCATATCTTTAATTTTCATCAATCTTTCATACACATCTTTGCCCAAATAAACTTGATGCTGCTTCAGGATAACTTATTTCATCCTCCCTAACGGGTGACCTCAATGGTTGCATTTCCAACACCTTACTTTTGAAGGGGGCACTCAAGCTTTCACTGACCCAAAACCATCGATTGACCTCGCTTCGACATATGTTTTACCACAAATCCTCTTTGAACATTACATTATTGATCAACTGAGACAACCCTCCATGAGCTCATACTTTCGTTGAAATAATTCCCTACGCTACCCCCGCACCATTCTACCCTCCCCCTCCTCCACCTCGCCATTCTAGCAACTGAACCTTCCTTCTCCACATACAAACCATGAAGACTAGGAATCTTTTTTGTAGACACCTCCCATCTATGAGTCATTCCAAAAATATGTTGTTCAACCATTTCCTATTTGCATCCTAAGTCTACTAAGGAACCAATTACCATTTTTATCATTTCTAACCTCTTCAATTTTCATTAGGTTGGACCACCATATAAAACTTTCTTTACCTACTCCCACCCAATCGACCCATGTGGTTCCATATTAACGTGTTAGGATTTTAAACCACATACCCTTTCATTCATGCTTCAACCTCCAACACCACTTCTCTAATAAGACAATATTAAAGTTTTGCACATCCCTCCCCTTAACCTGCCCAATTATTTTGGCAAACAAATTTTACCAAATTTGACCCAATATACTATTGTTGCTTCCTCACTCCCACCCCAAAGAAAGTATATTAATAATGAATAAGTTTTAAAAATTATATCTGATTTTAGTCGAAAATAAGAAAGAAAGTAGACCGGTATAACTGACAAGGTTGCTTTGATGAGAACAAGGCGACCTCCCTTAGATAAATGTTGATTCTTCCAAACAAATCATCTCTGGCGAACTTTCTCAACCATTGAATTGCTAAACACCAAACTACATGGATTTCCATCAATCGAAAGCCCCATATATTTAAAACAAAAATTTCATATATTACAGTGAAACTCATTTAGCTACAATTAACTCACACTTATATCCCCAAAAGACTCTTGTGAAAGTTCACCTTAAGGAAAAAATATAATTTGAACAACACTAAAATTGCCTTAATAGCTATAATATTTCCCTAACTTATATCCCTAAGAAGTAGTGTGTCATTTACAAACTGAAGATGTGTTTGTTGAAAATCCTTTTAGTTGCCACACTTATAACCACTCAGTAACCCTCTCTCCATTGTCGCTTTCTCCATTGATTAAACCCTTCAGCAACAATAAGGAAATGAGAGTGGTCTACTTGTCTAAGATCGGTTTCCACTAAAAAGTCATGCATTAGAGAACCATTCACCAATATTGATAACAAATTAGTTCACAAACATTCTCTGATCCACCTCTTCCATCTTTTCGGGAAACCTATTTTCTCCATCACAACGTCCAAATCCCCATTTTACAAAATCGTAAGCCTTCTAAAAGTCTACCTTAAATTGTAGTAAAGCTTTCTTCTTCATTTAGGCGTAATCCGTAATCTCATTTTCTATTAATACATCACTCAAAATTTGGTGTGCTTTCATAAATTACATTATTAATGACCTTCTTTAGCCTACCTGCCAGCACCTTCGACAATAAATTATATGTACAACCCACTATTGAGATTGGCCTCTTACCAATATGTCTATGGCATGAAATTCATTTAGGAATCTCATAAAGTCACCTTTGAGATCTTCGATAATAAATTATATGTTCAACCAACTATTAATTATTCATTATCATGTTGGTCACAAAAATGTAAGTTTTTCACTGAGGGTCATGAATTAGAAGTATCTTGAAAATGATTATTAAAGTGAGCACACAAAGTATTCTTAATCTCTTCTACCTCCACCATTGTAGATTGTCCTTCTTGTAGACATGTGATATCATTAGATTTTTTTCTACAAGAATTATAAATATGGAAGAATTTTGAACTTGCATCTCTCTATTTGGGCTATCTAATCCTTGTTTATTGCCATAATATACTATCATTCACTCTAGCTAGGACCATAACTTTTCCATCCCATCCTTTCTTTATCTCACCTCGACTACAAATAATTCTTCATTTTCCATTTTACTATGCAAATCATTGATCTTTCTTTTCAACTTTTTCATTCATTCTTTCAAGTTTATTTTTTCCTCTTTAGTTTTTCTTTGAGAACGTACCTACCGCAACCATCTATCAAAATCCTCAACAAAGGCAAGATATGCCTCAAAGTCTCTCCATCATTTTAGTATCCTAAACAAGGGAAGACCACTTATTTCTAAATGTTTCTTCATAATAATGGGGAAAGCTATCAAATACTCATTTTTACAATGCTCATTGTGAACATCTTGGCCAATTGGAGAACCCATTAAGAGACAATACAGATATAGACTGTACTCATGGAAAACCCATCTATTCTATTCCAAGTGAATCTTTTACCTTGCAGCGATAAATCAATGATGTCATTCTCCAATATGAAATCATTAAGCATTTTCATCTCATCATTCATTTAATTCAATAATGATCATATTTCGTTTCTACTTCTGAACTAATAGAATTAAAGTCGCCACATATATACTAGTAAAGGGGAGCCTCAAAGATGATCTTATACACTAGCGATATTCACGTTGTGCCATCAAAATAAACACAATTCTCTCCACATCTCCTTCTTCTTACTCAAATAACAAGGGCCATATATGTTACCAATCAAAATTCTATCACCACTTGAAATCCATTTTCGCGAAACAATTACATCATGCTCACATATAATTTTTTTTTTATTTCAAACGATTTAGTGTTCTAAATAGTCAAAATCTCCCCAACTCTTCCTATGTATGGTTTGGCTGCAAAATCACATTATTCAATCCCTTATAATATCTTATAAACCACTTTATCCAAATTTGATAGCTTTATTTCTTGTACACCCACAAAGTTAGAAACGTTTTCTCTAATAGCTCTTTGATTTCTCTCTATTTCACACCCCCTTAGACCTCAAATATAGAAAAACATTATCTTCATAAGTAATTCTTCTTAGCTATACCACAATGGTTCCTTAAAATCTTTATTGGAGCTTCAAAAACTCCTTTTGATGTAGTTTTCGATCTCTCACTTCCAATTCAATCATCTTCTTTATTATATCATTGTCTTTGCGTTTACTAACCAAACCAATATCGTTTCCAATCTTCCACATATCCTTACTAATTCATTACTCCTCCTCCTCCTCCTCCTCGTGTATTAATACCAATTTCTCTAATATGAAATATTTAAGGATGACATTTATTCAGACGAAGTGGAGCTCATATGAACTAACGCAGAGACATGACCACTTCACCTAAATTTGTTATAGTGTTACCTGAAGTAGCAATATCAATTTACAAGAAAGGGGGTTTTGAATTGTAAATTCACCTTTTTTAAAAAAAAATTTGTTAAAACTTAAAGTATTTAACTCAAGATTGATCTTTGTTATGAAAACAGAAAACGGAGAATATTATTGGTTAGTGAAAAACACAAAATTTATCTTATCTATTTAATTTGATAATCAAAAACTAGAAATAAATAGAGATAAGTAAAGAAATATCATACAGAGATATATCCTAGTTCACTGAAACCAAGTTATGTCCAATCCTCACAACCGTGAGATTTTTGGTATGTGCTTCAGTACCAAGAATGTTCTCCTTTACACCTTTTCTCTTGATCACACATTGATCAATTACAATATTCATCTTTCAACCAAGAAAGGATTTTTACAAATACCTTCAATCTAACATAAAAGATAAACTTGAGTTATAAATGTTGTGTATGATAAAAATGTTTGGGATCTTGAAACTTCTCAACACTTGTTTGAGATAAATAAAAATAAACTCAGTAAATAATGATCCAAAGATATAGTGAAGAGAGTTGTAGTTTGCTTGAAGAGTTTTTTGACTTGTTTCTACTTGAACAAGAGTTGGTAGATTTGTAGATTGAACTTTTACCTACATCTTCCAATTGATCTTCAATTTATAGATGATAAAAGGCTTTGAATATTCAATTTACAATGAATATAGACGTTGGACACAATTCCCAAGTGTTAGATATATTTTAAAGCAATTAAAATGTGTTTATATTGTTGTCCAGAATGTTCTTGCTTTTCAGTCTCGTGGAAAATGTGAATAAGTGAGTGAATAAGTTGTCACATGTCAGTTTGTACTATTTTGAGTCAGATTTGTGCATAACTTTATGCATAATATTTTAAGCACAATATACTTGTGTCCTTGCTCACAACTCATCAATTTGGATATCAATCATGAGGTTGTTCTACTCTTTTGGGCATTCGGTTCGAGTTCCGGGCTTCACCATTGATTTGAGAAGTCTTGATATTCTATAATATCTAGTTTGAACTGTGAAAAATTATTTGTTTTAATTTTTTCTTTTAAAGAGAATAATCAGAATGTTCTTTTGTAAAACAAGAACATTCTTTGTTTCAGCTTTGTATGTTTTGGATTTTAACAGTTGTTGCGTGTCAGTCAATTATCTCAAAAACATGATGTGCTTTCTGCGAAAAGGTGCAACAACAATATCCTTGTTATCATGGTTGCCCTTGCTCATAGCTCATCTATTTGGAGATTGATCTTGATGTGTTGCTTTGTCTTTGTTGATCCTGTTTGATCGAATCTATCCAAAATGATATTGAGTATATAATTATGTTCCTTTGTAATGAATATTGGTGATTTGCAATGTAGATTGATGTATTTTAGTAGGCCAAATCAATCTTGAATTAAATAAGACTTTGTTCTTTGTAAACCCGAATATTCTTTGATTAATGTTGTCAAAACTAGAACATTTTTTTTCGTTTTTCAAACTGTTATCAAGAACGATCTTCATTTTTCAGAGTGGTGTCCAGAATTACCTTCGTTTTTCAGGTTGTTGTCCATAATGATCTTCATTTTTTAAACTGTTTTCCATAATGATCTTCGTTTTTTAGAATACTGTCAAGAATGTTCTCATTTTTTCTATTTAATAACCAACACATTCTTCATTTCTCAAATTTGATCATGCTTATTTCAAATGATCTTGTAATGATTTATAGCATAGTGTGATCATTGATTGTTGTATGAATGTATTTGATCATTTTCTTCATGAAGATACTATCTTGAAGATGTAATAAAAATTCATCTTCCTTAAACAAAACTCAAGTGAAATTGTTAGTTGATCACCATTCATAAAACTTAATCATTTATTTCATAAGGCTTGTTGTCATTAAAATATACATAAAAAATGTTTTTACCTCAACATTACCCTCTTCCTCATTTAGCACCTTCTTCTTTATTATGTCTTTAGCCCCTGCCTCATTCGGATCCTCTATATTATAATTTGATGGAATAGATTCACAATAAGGTACTAGTCCATGTATTTTACTTAATCCCAAAACTCCTTCAACGCTCCCATTTAGTACATTTATATGTTTCCAAGGCAACCTCCTTTGCACTGTGTGACTCTTCCACTACCTATTTCCCCAGCTCACAATTGCTTCCTTCCTAATTTTTCTCACGACCATCACTAAACTTTCCATGGTTCAACTTCTCATCAAAAGGCTTGTATAAATTATCCATGTACTCGTGGTTAACTTCTTCCTCTATTAAATCTCCCTCATTTATTGAGTTTTGACATGATTAATTTTAAGACTTCACAAAAGCTTCATTGATAACCAGTTGTTTGTGGCTACCTTTTCCTTAATTCTCAAGTCCATGATGGGATTTAAGAAAGGTTCATGCACAATCTTTACATTGTTGATCTTAATCTTATCTTTAGTATTTACAAAATCAAGTAACGAGGTTTGAATCATAATTCTTACCACACCAAAATGTTTCTTCAATTGAGTGTTGTTGTTTACTGCGACCACGTGGCCTAACCTTGTGACCACTATAGAAAAAAGTTCATATCTACATGATTGAAGAGGAATACCATATAAACAGACCTAGGTGAATTTAGTATTCGAGACCTCTTCTAGACTTTATGCCTAAATCATTTCGAGCTAGTGCTGAAAAAACTCTTATGCATGATTGATTATAGTAACCAAGTCTTCACCATTAGCGATTAATAAAATACTACCCTTCCCCCATAGGTGTAATATTAATTTGTAAGAACCATATTGGTTCAAATACAAATACCTACTATTGATGTTTTGATGATGAAAAATTAAAAGAACAATGATTCACTAATATGTTACTTTGAGGGTGCAAATTTTTTAAAGACATAGAATAAATCTATGTTGTTGACCATCTAATGTGGGTAACATAAAAAATTGTGACTTAATGATAATGTTTACGTGTGAAGCACATAAAAACATATTGTCAACTAATGAACAAATGAATATGTTTACAAGTGAATGAACTAGTTATTACTTAGATGAAAGTTATGTTCATTGAGATTTGATTTAAAGATATTAGTTCACGTTAACTATGTGAAACCTATACTCTAAATAAGAAAATAAATTACATATACATGCCATGCTAGAAAAAATGGATCTAGTCCAAGCCTCTAAAGAGTAATTATATATGAAGAGATGAGAAGAAGAATCATAATTGATCAAAATGCTTAAAGCCAAATCAAGTGCTCAATTATCTGATGATAAGACAACAATCAATATACTCCATTGGTCTATATTCATTTGAATCTAAAGATCAACAAATATCAGGGAGGCTCAAGTCACCTCTACAACATTGATCTACAAAAAACAAGTTTATATTGAACAAAAAGAACACAAGAAAATGGAGGCTTGAATTGTGTGTTTTAAAAAAACTTTTGTGTGACTATACTCAAAGTAAGAAGATATTATACGAGTGTGAAAATAAAGCAGAGAGACACAATAATTTCTCCTGGTTCACCATGAAAACTGTAGCTACATTCAAACCCTTCAAACAAAAGGATTTCATCCACTAAATTATCATTGAATTGACTTACACTTGAACACCTACTAGTCACACTAACTGTGTTCAATCATCTCAAACAACTAGCTTAGTATAGTCAAGATGTTAGGAAGGCAGCCTCTACAAGGCTAAGTTGCAAAAATGGGTTTTGAGGTTTATTTGAATAAGCTCTTGTAGAGAGTGTTTACAACTTTTTGCTTCAGAAAAATTCTCTTAGGACTAAAAGGATGATATCAATAGTACATTTGTGATTATTACTTTTTTCTTGTATGTTGTGTATGTTAGTTGTTGTGTCTTCCTTCGTTGATGGAGGCATGCCCTTTATAATGTACAATTAGGTTTTCTAGACATTGTACTAATTACAGAAAATCTGGATAATCCATGAAGTTCTGCACCGTATCATTTGTCGAATTGATTTGACAAAGAAACTTTCCACAAAATTGATCTTGTACTGATTCGACATACATGTTTAAAATATTTGGGAACTAGAGGGAACGATGATGAGAGGGTATCGTGAGATTTTTAGACAAGTAGCTGATTCATGTTGTATATTAGAGGACACACAAATTGCTTTATCTTCATAGCATTGACTTTTTCAGGGTTTTGACTTTTTCATATTGTTGACTTTTTTTGGAGCGTTGACATTTTTAGAGGATGAAATTTTAGAGTCATACAATCGGATGCTAGATGTAATCATCAAAGTCAGAGGTAAGAATTCTTATCATCTTTATTAGAGGTAGATGTAGAAGAATTCTTGTCACACTTATTAGAGGCAGACTATCAAAATCCACGTTTAGTTTATCAGAGGAAAATGAGTGGCGATATTGCTTTGCGCTATCAGAGGCACTGCAACGCAACACTGATTTGCATATTGGACTTAGTAAAGAATGGGTAACATATGTTGTATCTTTGTTTCTATCTATATATTAGAGGATATGTTGAGAGTCCATTGACTGAATATATGAATTTGTACCTGCACACTTAAATTCAACGTTAGAGCATTAAATTGTTCCCACTAATGATTTTGGTATCATCAAAACAAGTGAGGAGCTTATTTCTTCAAATCAACTTGGTTCCAACAGTTTCCACTAGAACAACAAGAGATCATGTAAGGAGACTCTACTACTGTTTCAATGGTAATATGTTATCTTTGATGAAGTGTCATTTCTACTGTGATTAGTTGATATGATTCAACAACACGAAAATCAATGTAGATGTCAAATCTTATGAATAAGATGTACAACATATACTGAAAGCTTACACAATAAAAAAGTGTAAAATCAAACAACTAATGGTACAGTTGAAATAGGCTAATGGATATATTTTTAATAGCTATAAAAAAGAACTTCTTTAGAGGAACTTCTTCAAATTGAAGAAGTTGACGACTATGCCCGACTTGTGAAAACTTTGTCCAAGTGAGAATCGACTTTTCTTATAGCATTCAAATCATATGGCAAGTTCAAACTAAGTAAAGTCACAAATTAGTTCTTAATGTAGTATGATACTTAAATTGATTTAGGATTTGAATTTTTAATATGCTCTGAATGAGAGTTATAATCCTAGAAATCTTTTTGTATCAAATTAGATACAAACTCAAACCTTTTTAAATGGTTCGATAGTGGCTAAAACCTTTAATTGATATTAAAGTGGTTTGTAGAGACAATTTAACACTTGATAATATCAACAATGCCTAAGGTACTAAGCTAAACTTGTTGTTAGTGGATTGGCCTAGAGAGGCTCCGAATAATACTCATATAGGAGAGGCTTGAAAGTGTAAACACGAGAAGAGAGTTGAATTGTGTTTGTCTAAGTTGGATTATTTTTCTTTATTAGATTAGAGTTTGTTCATGTGTGACAACTTAGAGCAGACACAATAACAAAACTCAAGAATGCAGAAGTAAAGTCACACAATCAATTTATCCTACTTCACCACCAACTTGGTAGCTACGTCCAATCCCCTCACTTAGAAGAATTTAATTTACTAATTCAACTCCTTGAATTACATATCACCTACCCCAACAAGTCAGTATTCTCAAAACAACCTGATAACCCCAAACGTTTTTAGGAACACAAACACCTTGACTCTACAAGCCAAGTCTTCTTCATACAATATGACAACCCTAAATTATTGAAGGCACAAAACACCTTGACTTTACTAGTCAAATATTCTCCGCACAATCTGACAACCCCGAAGGCACACAACACCTTGACCCTACTAGTTAATTCTTCTCAACACTATCGAGCTGGGTCACAAGAGTTTGAAGCTTGATTAGTTTGCTTCTAACAAGATGATTCTAACAATGATTTTTCCATACTTACAATGAAGCATTAAGCACTAAATTATATAAAATTGAATGAGTGCTTAGTTAAAAAGCTTAAACTCTGAATACTTAGAAAAATTGAGCTATTGAGATTTTTCTGAATGGATTTGGTTTTTAGGATTTTTGAGTTTGTTGTACGTTGTGGTTGTGTCTTTCTTCTTCAGCATTGATCTATTATTTATAGATGAAATTGGGGCGTTAGTTTACAACCTAGTGAATTTTGAATCGTATCTTCATTCAACCTTGGTCAACAAATATTTCTTCCAAATATAATTCTGAATGACACGTTTTGATAATATGATCGTTAGCCAATTCTTTTATTTTCAAATATGATCTTGAAATTTTTTTCTAGAAGGATATTATGGGTACTTGTTCAGATTAGGTTTGCAAATTAATTCACTTGAGTCTTCCTTCATACACTTGATTTGATTTGAGTGGGAATAAATATGGGTTTGTTCTTGGACATTCAGACGTAAGAATATAGCTAACTTGAATTCAATATTCTTCTCAATCTATCATAGTCTTTGACCTTCCGTCAAAGTCATTGACTTTTCTCCATTAGAATCATTGACTTGATTGTTGGAGTTAGATTGTTATGTTGCTTAAATAATTAGAGTTAGATGCAGATGTAAAGTCGTGTGACTTAGGATTAATGGCATGTGCAACTTTACCTTTGTTTCTTTATTAGAGTCAGTGCAACTTCGCAGTGTGTTGTGTATCAGAGGCAACACCTTGGAACGAGTTGCAATATTTACAATCAATGGAATATGTCCATCATATGCGGACTCAAACAATGGTTTCAGACTTTTGAGACATGCTAAAAAATATTGTTCATCAGAGGCATGCTTAAGTTATTGTTCATCATAGGCGTGTTAAAGGTACTATTCATCAGAGGCAAGGAACTATTAATGTTCATCAAAGGCAGGTTGAAGTTAATATTCATCAGAGGTATGTTGAAGTTACTATTAATCAAAGGCATGTCGAAGTTTTCAAAAGCACATAATTCTTCAAAGGAACGTTGAATCTTCAGAGGCAGATAATTCTTTGAAGGTAGATGTAGAATCTTCAGAAGCTTACTGGATCTTCAGAGGCAGGCGCACATACTGACCCATCACAAGCATGCTTCAGCCTTTTGAGGCAGGCCCAAAATCATGTTGAATTACTAGAAGCACGCTCTCAGAGGCGTTTTTTTGTGAACTTTTTTAGCGCGGGATTTGATTGATTTGATTTTGTTTCCTTCGACCTTTTTACCTCCTCTAGTGGTGGTATCCTCTGGTGATTTTCTTTGGTGGTATCCTCTTATATCCTATTCTTATTTATGCATACTTAGTGAAAATATTTAGTGCAATAAATTATTTTCACAAAGTAGTTTTATTAGCATCGAAGCCACATAGAGAAATTGTTCTTGGAATCAACTTGGTTCCGACAAGGCTATGATAATTCTTGGTTTCCCAATATTGCAAAAGAAGTGTTTTGCCAGGATTGTTGGAGAGGTATTTAAAACAAAACTTGAACTTGGAGAGGTATTTTACAAACTCAACTCAATATAATAGATCTGCCGATATTCTTGAAGAATCCAAAGATTGGACTTCTAGTTACTTGTTGAGACAGTGTAATACAAAGAGACTAATGAGGTTTTAGGAAACCATATGAAACGATTGAAGTGAAAGTTAAGAAATTCTAACCATTTTGGTTAAAGTGGATTAATTCCTCAACCATACTGGGTAAAGTATATCTGTAAGGGGGAGAGTTAGATGTAGCAACAATTTTTATAAACTAGTATAAGAATTATTATATATTTTTCATCTTTATTGTCTCTTTATTTTTACTTTTAGAATCTTTATGTCTTATCTTCTATCATGTTATAGTTTTATCTAAAAGATAAGTTTTTTTACAATGAATCTATTTTAACCTAACTAAGAAGATAAATGATCAAAAGAGTTGTGTTAAATCATGCATAAAAATTATTTTAATGGAGTAGGGGTATTTGGCTGAAGTGATTTTCCTAGCCTAACATGACCTTTTATGACCTATTCCCAATCTTCCTCATCTGTAGTAAATGGATTAAAAAATTCCTTTAGTCTAGTGATATCAATCAATCAAAGGAAGTTTTTCACTATTGCTTCGCATAAAGTGTGCACCCCAATAAAAAAGAGGTATTTGTTCAAGACCTATTAGATATATAAACAAAGTTATCTCTCACAAACTTAGTTGGGATTTCATTAACTCTACTCAACATTGTGCCATTCTTTTGATAGCTATAGTTATGGTAGTTATTATTGTTATCATTAATATTATTGATACTATTTAGTATTGCAGGAAGAACGAGAAATTTGATGGCAAGCTCATCAATTTGAACTTGGCTAAAGCCAATATCATTTCTAGTGTTTCGATTATTTGAAATTCAACTAAGTCCACTACCTTAGAATCATGTGCATTTCCTATCAACCTGGGTATTTCTATTTCTAATTCTTACCATGAAAACAATTTTGACCTAGATAATGAACTATAAGTCTCTCTTTTCATCAGGAAAAACAGACACCACTCCGTCAAGTCCTACATTTTCAATGTTAATTGGTTATCAAAATTATGAATATTCAAGACGCCAAATAATTTTTCAATAGAAAAAATAGTTTATTCATACACCAACCATTTTGTTGGCTTCTTGCTTTGTTAACTTTGCAACAATGCCATTAAAACTCTTCTTGTAATGTTGGAGTACTGGCTTTGGAGCTTCGTCGCTATAATTGTGAATAGAGAAAACATGTAAGATAAAACTCTAACCTAAATAGCTTAGGTAAGGTTGGACTTAAATAGCATAAAAATTTAACAATAATATAACTTGTCTGCAACTTGTTGTAGCAAATTTTGGTAGTGAAGTAATAAAAAAGTTTCATCATTTTTACTATTTCCAGTGTAGACAATATAAGTCTGCATTTTTAATAAATATATTTATCAGAAACAAGAATTATGGAAATTTAATAAAAAGAGAGTGATGATGTGTATTTGCCTTCAGGTCATCTTGAGTAGATGAATAACAATTCAATAAAAGTGAAGTAAGGCTAATAAGGAGTAGCAAAAGTCCAATAGAATATCTTTCGTCCATTGTCAAGCTAGCAATAACATAACAAAAAATATATAGTTAGTAGTATGTATTTATACACATTCCACTAATTTATTATCAAAATGATATAATATATTCATGCATATTCTTTTTTGTCACATAACCTGATACAATTCTGTTATTTTTTCTTTCCTTGTGTCTTTCCTCTACAATGACATGCATATAAATGTGTAAAAAAAAATATTTTGAACTAAATGAATATTAAAAACTTGTGAGTTGCAGTAATGATAGATAGGCATGTTTACTAATTTAGCATATAAGAATGTGTAAAATAACCAATTAAGTCAATATAATTATTTCTTTGTCTTCTCCTAGTTCAAAGCTAGTACTTGATTCCCATAATTGTTCATTGCTTATTGGATTAAGTATAAAAACCATAAATTAGATTAAGTAAAAAAACCATAAATTAAATTAAAGGAATATTTCATTTAAAAATATGTATCTTTTATATTAAACTACATCATCAACAACATAGATAATACCACCAATACCAAAACGAATAAAAAGTATATAGACCAATAACATGAATTAAAAAGCACAAGTAAGTAAGTAAATAGGAGTTAGATAATAGTTGGAGAATATTCTCCCAAATCTCTTTCTTTCACAAGAAGTTAATCAAATTTCTTTGTTAGACTCAAATTACGAAACACCACTGCATTATATTTGTTAGAAACAATATTATATGAACAAACTCAAGGTTTATTTCTTAGATTATTAAGTAGTGAAACACCGTATATAAGTGAAGAGAAGATTAAAATAGGATTCATGATACCATAATATATTAATTAACACATAGTTTTTTTACTTTGGTGACTAGAAAATACATGTGAGCATGCATGGGTGGGTTCTAGGTTGTTAAAAGTTTAAGTTCTAAAGCGAAAAAGAAAACAAAATAAGATAAAAGTTAGCTAGTTCTTTTTTACTAATAACCATGATCGGATAATTATACTTGTAAGTTGCAAATGAATAATAATAGTTGTTAGTTGTAGTAAATGTATAAAAAGGTATTCTTTATAGGTAGTTTTTTATGATAATTAAATGTGAGCTCACATAATTAATAAATGAATACAATCTGTGTAAAAATAAACAGTTTAATACAATATATGTGTTTCTATGTTATTGCAAGTATACTCAAAAGCAAGAGGTTAATTTAAAACAAATTAATAATTTATGTGCGCGCATATATATAT
>JBBPBT010000072.1:3245045-3275055 GCA_037974875.1 Cicer bijugum | reverse complement strand
ATAAAATTTAATAATGTATTAACTCACTATAGAGTTTAACTCTACATTCTAAACATGAGATTATATGTTACCATCTTCAAAATGTAGTAGTGCACTTATTAAAGTTGTATGGTTTTTTTTTTTTTTTATCTTTGTACATAAAATTGATATGCTTAACAACTTTAAATTTGAGTTAAGGTTTTTTATTGGATCGGGTAAATAAGTTGGCCATCTTGAGTTTTTGAGTTTGATTGAGTTAGTAAAATCAATAAATAAAACAAATTAAAGTCATGAAAAAAATAGCAAATTATTTTATCGTGGCACGATTTTATTGAGTTAAATAGGACGTACCAATTTTGGTATGTGAGTTCAAATTGTAAGACCCTTAATTCTAAAATCCTAAGTTATACAATTTTAGGGTATTTTGTGTTAAATTGCTTAGGCTTTTAACCCAGTTTTCGGTATTTAGTGAGTTAAAGGCCGAAAATATATTTTTGGAAATTGGATTAAAATTATCCGTCGAAGAATAATTTATTTAGGTTTCGAAGAATATAATTTTGGGCGGTTTTGTTCAAAATATATGAGGTTGCTGGAAATTGTATTTGACAATTGAGTTGCGACGAGAGTAGATATTTTTGTCGAAATAGTTTGAGAAGTGATGATTTTCATAAATATCTGAAATATCTAGTTATTTAGATATTTATTTGTTTAGGTTTAAATATTATATATATATATATATATAATTTTTATATTATATATATATATATATATATTCATAATATATTATTATTAATATTATATAATATATATACATAAGTATATGGAAGAAGTGGAAAGGGAGGAATAGAAAAACGTAAACAGAGGAAGCTTGTCGCAAACCAACCCTTCTTCCTTCCTTCTCTCCCATTTCTTTTTCGTTCTTTGACTTCAAGAATAGAAACCCAAGGATTAGTGGGTGATAGGACAAGGATTTCTCAACTTCACTCTTCCTCGTTGATTCGAAAACGAAGAAAAACGGTGTTAGGGATTTCAAAACCGTCAAACACAAACCTCCCTGTTTCATCTAGATCTAAGCTTCGTTTCGCGAAGAGATAGAAGGGAAAGTTGCTCACTACCACGCTACGGTGCTAGGGAACCAACTTTGGAAGCGACGTTGCGAGCGGAGATTTTACCGGATTTACTTGCGGTGCCGTAATCGCACGTTAAAGCTAACGTGAAGGTAAGGGCTCCTTCCAAACTTTTAGTTTGCATTTAGGGACTTACTTGTGGTTGTGTGGAAAAGAATTTGGTTAGGGTTAAAGTAAGGTTTTATGGAGAATGAATTTTAAACCCATTGATGTATGATTTTGAGTATATGAAACTTGTTGTGTTTGAGTGATGGATTGTGTTGATTTGTGTTCGTTGTTTTGACGTATTCTAAATTGATAACTGATGATGTTTGAGTTTGTTTTGTGAGGTTTGTGTGGAAAATGTTTTGGAGTGAATTTTGGATTGAATGTGAAAGTTGGTTTTGTGTGGAGTTTGAAAACCATTAAGTTAACCGAGTATTAAGAATGGGGAATCTCTTAATGTCTTGTTTACTTAATGTGAGTTTGTGAAAATCATTAAGTTAACTGGGCGTTAAGAATGGGGAATCTCTTAATGTCTTAGTTACTTAATGTTGTTGAAAATCGTTTAAGTTAACTGAGCGTTAAGAATGGGGAATCTCTTAATGTCTCGGTTACTTAATGTTTGTTTTTGAAAATGGTTTCAGGGAAACGAGTATTAAGAATGGGGAATCTCTTAATGACTTGTTTACTGAATGTTTTGTTGTGGAAATTGATTAAGTCAAAAGTATATTAAGAATGGGGAATCTCTTAATATGTCTGTTTGCTTAATGTTTTGGTGTGAAAATCGGTTAAGTAAATAAGTATTAAAAATGGGGAATCTTTTAATATCTGCATTTACTTAACGCTTGTTGTGAATGGAGTTGGTGTATGCTCATGCATTTCATTTGGTAAATTATGCTGACCCATGATAGGTGGCACCTCGGTAAATTGTACTGACCCGTGATAGGTGGTACGTTTACGATTTACTTTTTGGTAAGTTGTGTTGACCCGTGATAGGTGACACCTCGGTAAGTAGTACTTTGGCCTGTGATAGGCGGTACCCTTACGACTTACGCTTTTTCTTTTGGTAAATCGTGCTGACCCGTGATAGGTGGCACCTCGGTAAACAGTACTGACCCGTGATAGGTGGTACGTTTACGATTTACGCTTTTTAGTAAATCGTGTTGACCCGTGATAGGTGGCACCTCGGTAATTGGTACTTTGGCCTGCGATAGGCAGTACAATTATGATTTACGGCCCTTCGAGGAGGGTTTTGGTTTGGAATTCCGAGTCCATGCATTTTGGCATATACGCATTGCATTAGGGTGCTCGGCACACGAGTCGTGTTTGATTCAAATTTATGATTGTGATGATATTACTAAGTGCTATGTTTTGGAACAGATTGTGTGTAAGTGTGTTTGATTCAAGTTTATGATTGAGTGTTTGAACTTAAGTTGTGGTGGTAAATGGGGTTTTATTTGCTAAGTGTTATGTTTTGGAATTGTGTGATAGTGTGTTTGGTTGCAAAACTATTTTGAAACTAAGGTTGTTGTGGTGATTGTGTTATAATTGCCAAGTGTGGATGTTTGGGAATTGTGTGATATCATGATTGATTGCAAAAACATTTTGAAACTTAAGATGTCGTGGTAATTGTGTTATAATTGCTAAGTGTTTTGTTTTGGAGTTGTGTGTAAGTGTGATTGATTTCAAAATTGTTTCGAAACTCAAGATGACGTGGTGATTGCGCTATAATTGCTAAGTTTGATTGTTTGGAGTTGTGGGTAAGTGTTGATTGATTTCGAAACCCTTTGAAAAGCTGAAAAATGCTGAATTTTGCTGTTTTTCTGCTGCTGTCTGATGTGTATTCGAATACAGCAAGTTGTATTCGAATACAGACATGCTGTTTTGCCACTGACTTACTGTGTAGTCGAATACAGACTGTTGTAGTCGAATACAGACATGCTGTTTTGCCACTGACTTACTGTGTAGTCGAATACAGACTGTTGTAGTCGAATACAGACATGTTGTTTTGCTGTTGAATGCTGAAATAGCCTTGTATTCGAATACAAAGATGCTGTATTCGAATACAACAGTGTTGTTTTGTTAAAAACTTCATTTTTCAACTTTGTGTATGCATGTTTGGCATATAGAAACCCTTTTAAGGTGTATGCTAAGTTGAAATGTTATTTTGTGCATTTAAAAACTTAAATGTTATGTGTTAACTGTTAATTTCGGTTGGTGACCCTTTACAACTATTGTGGAAATCTGGGCTTTGCCCTCAGATGAGAGTCAGGACAATCCTACCGGTTCGTACCCTACGGATGGGAATGTGGATGGGAATGCATGACTGGAGCTACGTTAGGAGGATCTTACGGGGCGCGTGAAGATCACTCAGGATGTATAGTTTTTGTGGAATGATCAGATTAGGTTGACGTATAGGGAGTAGATGTCTTTCATTTGAATTGCGTTTATTTTAAATTGGAAGACTATACCGCTTTTTGATGTTTAAATATTTTGGAGTCATATTTCGAAAAATTATTCTGCTGCTTGTAAATTATTTTTACTTAAATATTTATCCAAAGGTATTACCTTATTTATTTCTCTGTTGTATTTTAATTTCTTTCGAAAAAAAAATACACCCTCGCTTAGAAAAACGGGGTGTTACACAAATCTTCATCCCAACCCACCTAGAATGCCAGAAAAAATTGGCCAACCCAATGGATTTGACCCATTTTCCATCCCTATTTGTGATGTTTTCATTGATAGTGGAAGTTGTGAAAATGTGGTGTCTAACTAAAAGGTGGATAAATTAGAGCTATCAACCCAATATCATCCAAATCCATAAAAATCTTAATGGTGAAATGAAGGTTGTGAAGTGAAAATCGTGAAGCATTGTCTAGTCAGTTTATCCATTGGTCTAAAGTATCATTCAAGATAAAGTACGGTGTGATGTCGTTCATATGGATGCATGCCACCTTTCACTTAGGAGATCATGTTATTTAGAAAAAATCTCTATCAAATGTTTTAATGATAACCAAATTATTTCAAAGATTATGATTATACATGTTATCAAACTTAGAAAACAAGTTCATTACCTTTGTCATCAGAAGAAGAGTTGTAACTATGTCTTCTGTGTGAGAGGATAAACTAGTAGAGGATGAAAGTATAACCTTTATCACAAAGGATAAAACAATACTGAAGAAAGGATGTCAAAAGACAAAAAATACTGAATAAGAGGATGAATATATGTCCTCTATGTTAGAGAATAAACAAAACGAAAGCGAGGATGAACTTATGTCTTCCATTCATTCTCATACATGTGAAAATGAGTAAAAGTACCAAATTACAAAAGGTGATGTCCTTGACTAAAAAAGCAAGACCTTGCAGTTGTTGGAAAAGGAAAAAGTCAAAGTTAAAAGTATAAGTCACATCATAATTCATAGAAGCTCAAACCTCTTATCCGAGGATGGACTGGAAACTCATCAACCTAAGCTTTTGTCTTACAGACAAATGGATGACATTTTTGCAATTCAAATTAAAGACCATGGACAATTAACCAAGACTCCAATGGATACATGAGATGAACTCATCCTTGTCAAATACACAACTCATACAAAAGAGAAATACTAAAAGTTGTGAAGAGCACACTAATCCTCACAACTATTCTCAACTATATCTTAGAAGTTATCTTCTTAGAAAGTTAATTAGAGTGAAAGAATCAAACACTTATCAATACTCCCAAAATTTGTATATCCTCAAGTTATTACAAACTTGGTGATAGTTGTAAATCAAGAAGAAAAAATTGTAAGCTTGTTGAGACTATGAAAATAAACAGTGAAAAAGAGTCCCATTATAGGAAAAGCCATTTTGAGTCATAGTAAAAACTCACAAGTTAAGTGAAGACTGGATGTAACCCATTTTGAGTGAATCAATATAAATTTGGGTGTGTTATTTCTATACTCTCTACTTATTATTTTGTCTAACTCATATTTTGTGACACCCTAAACCCCAAAGTAATATATAATAATTTTATACAAAATTTTTTTACTATAATTCATAGCGAAAAAAGAAAATTTGTTTTCAAGCAAATAAAACCTTTATAACTAATTTAAGATATCACATTTCTCAAAATTTAAAAGGAAGACTTTAAACTTTTTCCTCTTGTAAAATGGTACACTCTCCGTAAATTTGAATTAGCTAGAATTTCTTAAATTAATTTCAAAAGTTTTCTAGTACTCATAAGATTTTCATACAAAAGTTGTTTCTAATTAAATAAATAAAAATACAACTTATATGACTCTCATTCCTGACATCACCTATCAGAGTGAGGTTTCTCCCAAACTTGAACTTTAAGAATCATTAACTTGTAATAACTACGATTTTGCAAACGCATGGTCAAACCAGTCAAACACAAATAACGAAGGAGGTGAGTTTTGAAATTATGTTATAGTATAATATAAGTAAGAAAAACCCACAATTAATCATAAACAAACTGTACCATCACACAAACATTCTTCAAGGAAAACATCACATTATAAAGTCAAAATTACTCAACGAAAATCAATATAATATCAAATCATCTAAGAGAAATTATTGTCGCACACAATACATATTAATCACAACAAACAATCACAAGAAAATGCAATGTTATGCATGAGCTTAGACTCTACTTTACAATGTGGTATCATTCTAACTTTGAAGTACTTGGTTAGGAGGTTTGATAATATGCCACCATCTTTGTGGATGTACAATTTAAATTGATCATGTCCTCATAGATCCCCTCATCTCAACTCGAGACACATATATGCGATAGTCAAGGTAAACGTGTGTTGTATGGTAGGTCCCGACATTTGGAGTGCTACCTCCAAGTTACCTAGATATTCTCCACCTGAATACCTCCAAAGTCTAACAATCTTGCCTTAAGGCTCAACAACAGACCGCCACAATCAGACTCATTCAATTGTACTTCTCCGGAATCACTAGGCTTGTTAGACCCTACCAATATGATGATAAAATAGTCTTCACTCCAAAAATATAAACATCTATTTTCTCCCCTCGTTGGCCTAGACTACTCAATGAAGAGCATTATATTTAGCACAAGTTGGAATCATCACTATATCATCATCTATAGGATTACTTCGAAATTCTCATCACAAATTTATAACATTATTATCATCAATCATACATCATCATTGTCACATAAATTTATAACATCACTATTATAAATCATACATCATCATCAAATAAACTTATATCATACAATGCATCCATATTTTATTATCACCTCACATAAACTCGTATAATCCAATATATGCACCAAATTCATTCAAAATTTAATATTACAATAATATCAAACATCACACATTTAACGAAAATAAATCAAATATCACAATAATATCAAATAACACAAATTTAACGAAATTAAACCAATCGACACCATATAAATATTTATATTCCACATTTTAATCTCATAATTTAAGTATTTTCACATTAATCAATTTATCATTCAAATGGTTAATGTCGTATGTAGCGAACCCCAGATGAATCGTTGGAAAATATAGTTTTCCCATTCATCTCACAATATATTATACTCATGATTTCAAACGTTCTCTCACCCTTACTTTATTTAGAAGTTTTCTCAAACATAGAAATTTAAAGAAGTTTTCAACAACAATTGTAGATCCACAACGTACAATGAGTGAATCCGAATAAACGACGAGTTCACAAAATCATAGAGACACAATTGATAAAGTATGTGGAGCATAAAAAATATTAAATATTTAATAATAATTTTATGAGCAAAACTGGAGTCAAAATGACGAGAAAAAACTGCAAGAAAAGCCTTACCGACTCGTCGGAACGCCAGAAGAGTCTAACATCAACTTCACCGAAAAATGAAAACGAGTAGTTCTTCTTGAAGATTTCGACGAGAGGAATCCAAAAATGATGTCAGTTTTTTGAGATGACAAATGTGGTGATCGGAATCGGCCAAAAATAGTTCTCCCAAGGAAAGAAACAGAGCAACGATTGATAAAATTGATGCAAAAAAGGAATTCATTGGTTGATTTTGTGTGAAAAAAAGGTTGGGATCCATTCAAATGGTAAGGAATTGGTGGGAATGAATTTGAGAGAAAGAAGTTTTCTTTGAGTATGTTTGCATGTTCTTTCAGTCAGCATGAATTCTTTGGCAAATTTTAATTTTATTAAATATAGATGGAAGGGTGCGAATATCAAAGATTAAAAAATGAGGTGTAGAAAGCAAACAACTCAAACAAAACATTTGTAAAAACAAACAACAATGAATGATGCAAAAAGTGGTCTATCTTAAATTTTATTTTATTTTTATTTTTAAAATGACCCAAACAATTTAATTACTTGTTCTATTCATCTATAATTAAAATATTATTTTCTAAAACACTCATATATATTAAAATACTAATATTTATCTACACTCTTTCAGAATACAAATCCTTTTTTCAAAAACTTTAATAAAATAATCAACCCTAAAATATGTACACTAAAATACTATTATTTATAAAGAATATATATAAAATAATAAAATATAATATTTATTTTTTATATCACTTACTTAGTCAAATATGTACAAGATTAGCATATCACATAAAGCACCTATATAACGAAAATCAGTCACAAAATTCCTCCACATATATTCTAAAATACATTTAACACAAATTTAATTATCTAACACCCTATTTCATTAAGAAAATATTTATTTTAAAATTTGGGGTGTTACACATTTCGTCTTCAAATGTTTATCTTCTTAAAAGGAAAATAAAATTCTATAAAACTATAATATTTCTATTCAACCCCCTTCTAGTGATATTTTAGCTACTTCATATGGTAATATGATTGGCGTGTCTTATATAACATTTATCCCAACACAAACTCATTTGTCAAAGATGGATTAAAAGTTATGCTTACACATGAATTTAGCGAAAGCAAAAAGAAATCCATAGTATTCATGTTTTTTGTGACAAAAGAACATTTTAAGATGACAATAGAGAAAGTTCAAACTATGAATTTTATCTTATTGTTCGAAGCAAATGCTAAAATTGCTCTTCCATTAGAAATTGAATAATTACTCACTCAATTGTTAGATGTTGTACCAGAAGACGTTGTGCATAAACTGCCACCAATGCGAGACATCCAAGATGTTATTGAGTTAATTCAAGGAGTTGTCATTTCCAATAGTGGATACCATTAAATCTGATTTAGGTTAGTAGATGAGTGGAAGACTACATTTAAAACAAGAGATGACATGTATGAATGAGTTGTGATGCCCTTTTGGTCATCTAGTTCTCCTAGTACACTCATGTGTCTATTAAATCAAGTACTCTAACCCTTCATTGGTAAATTTGTAGTCATTTATTTTGACAATATTTTGAACTACAACAAAGACAAGAAAGAGAACTTAGAGCCTCTACAACAAGTGATAAAGACATTGTGATTAAAAAAACAACTCAATGCTAATTTCAAGAAATGTTCTTTCTTAAAATGTCATTTTTTTGGGATACATCACCGCTACAGAAGGCATTTTAGTTGACCCAAGCAATGTCAAAGCTATTAACAATTGGCCTATTCCAAAGTTGATCTATGACATGAGAAGTTTCCATAGATTATCTTTATTTTATAAAAGGTTCATCAAGAGTTTTATCTTTGATGTTTCTCCACTCATTAATTGCATGTAGGGAGATAAATTTCAATGGACTAAGCAAGCACAAAAAGGTTTTAATGAGCTAAGACAATGTTTGATTAAAATACTAGTGCTATGGTTTCCCAACTTTGACCCTATGTTCAAAGTTAGTTGTGATACTTCAATTAACGGAGTTGGCACTGTTCTAAGTCAATAAGGTCATCATATAGTCTTCTTTAGTGGAAAACTCAACAATGGTAAGTTTAGATACTCGACTTACGATAAGGAGTTTTATGTCATTATTTATGCAATACAACACTAGATTTATTAGTTGTTGAATAAAGAGTTTATCCTTTATAATAATTGGGAAGCCCTAAAGCATTTGAATTCTCAATAAAAGATCAATTGCAGATATGTTGTTTGGAGTGAGTCTTATAGCCTTATCCATTCTTAGTGACACATAAGACATGAGTTCATAATATCGTTGCAGAAGCTCTAAATAAATGTCATGCCCTATTTACCACTCTGTAAGCAAAGTAATTGGATTTGAGACAATCCAAGAGTTATATAAAGATGATCCAACTTTTTTGAAGTTCTAGAACGACAATGAATTACAATCCATTTAAGACTAATACTAACATGAAGAATTTTTGTTTAAAGGAAAGACAATGTGCAATCCTTAGTGTTCACAAGAAGCCATTATATTAGAAAGCCATTCTATTGGCCAAGACTTGAAAGAGATGTCAACACACACATTCAAAGGTGTTGAGTTTGCCACTTGGACAAGGCTAAAAGCAAAAACACTTTATTACATATGCCACTTCCTATTCCAGAAGTGCCATGGGAAGATGTTAATATGAACTTTGTCCTTGGATTACCACAAATGCAGGATTTTATATGCTAGTTTTGAAAAGATATCTAAAGATGGCCCATTTTTCCCATGTCAAAACATTAATGATGTTGTTCAAGTTGTTGGAGAACCTTGTGGAAAAAATGGGTACTAAGCTTCAGTTCGATAGTGCCAATCTATTTTTGCGCTTTTTCGGTAAAAACCTAAAATAGTTTAACATTATCCTTGCACAAGTTGAATTTGCTTACAACAGTTCAACTAATCATGTTACTAGAAAAATGTCATTTTAAGGTGGTTTAAGACACTCAACCACATAGCCCTTTAGACTTAACATCTTTATTGGATAAACAACAATTTAGTGCAGATGCATAACACAAAACAAAAGAAATCAATAAACTACATGAAGATGTTCGAGAGCTTATCAAGAAATAGAACTCAAGATACCAAGATTAGTCGTGACAAACACAAAAGGCAACAAATCTTTAAAGATGGAGATTTGGTATCGATACATCTGTGAAAAAAACAATTTCTAAAAAAATAATGTCAAGTTATCACCACGAGCTAATGGTCCTTTCCAAATGGTGCAAACTATCAATAACAATGGTTATAGGGTAGAACATACAGGAAGCTATGGTGTCTCAATTACCTTCAATGTTGCCAATCTTTCACCATATTTGGACCATGAAATAGATATGAACTTGAGGGATATTTATTTTCGACCCGAGGAGGATGATATAGATCAAGATAGCTTAGTCTTCCCCATTGCCACTACCCTAGCATGCTAGTTTTGTTGGAACCAAGTTGGTTTCCCACTTATAGTTTTTATGTTAACAAAAGTATTTTATGAGAAAAATAACTTTGGATTAATGGTTTCATTAAGTATGCAAAATTTGGAAGAAGAAAATCAGTGAAAACGATCAGAGGAAGTGATCAAATGAAACTCACCATAGGATATGATTAGAGGAACACAAAGTATACATGTATGCCTTTGAACATATGTTTCTGAAAGTAATGTGTCTCTAAAGGTTATAAAGATTTCCTCTGATATCTGGGTCTAATGCTTAGGTCTGAAGTTTGGGTTTGAAGACTTGGCCTGTAGACTTCATCTGATGACAAAATTTAAAGCATGCCTCTAAAGCCCTTGCCTTCCTCTAATGTGCACAAATTCAGCATGCCTCCGAAGAGGTCATATCAAGGTATAATTAACTCTGAAGAGATTGATTAAATCATAAATTCAAAGCTCACAATGCACTGATCAAAACATAGAACAATCTTGGTTTACACCACTTCTCCATATCAACCTTGATCAGTTATACAACAAGTCCTTTCCACTCAGAAAGGCTATCGAAACAATCTCCTATTAGTCTCTAGATAGGAGTTTACACTTTACCTTTTAACCTTAAAAAGAATTTCTTACAATCTACTCAAACTATATACTCAACTTTTGTAGTTTGAGTTTTACTCAATAATGATAAGTTTGTTTTGATAGAATCTGAGATGTCTCAACTCTTGTTTGAGATTAAATTCTTTATAAAAGATTGAGTACAAATATAACAAAAGATTGAAAATGTAATCAGAACTGATTCTTCTTGAGAAAGTGAGAATTTCTAGTAACTGAATGTGAATGATTTAATTAAACTTATTAGCACTTGAACTTCTGCATTTTCTTGAGCATTGGCCTTCCTTTTATAGACTTTTAGGACATTTAATGATGGTCAAAAAGAGTTGTTGATATTGCTCTTGCCAGTCTTGACCAAAGACCAAATTATATGATAAAAAATGTTCCAACTTGTGAATATTCCGAGTTATGTTGATTGGACTGATTTTCTTTGTTCTTGGCAGTCTTCTCTTGAGTTTCAATGATCTTATATTCTTCACATATTTTTATTGATGCCATCAATTTAATATGTAATTTTGATTCTTATAAAATAGGCTGAAGAATGATGGTAATCTATTGCAAAAACGATTGTTGAACATTATGGAGAATGTTTAATTTGGAGATTCAATGATCATTCTTGAGATTGATAATTGATATGGAGATTTAATCTGGATCATTTTGGACGTTTGCCTGATCTTTCTTGAGAGTTCTCTAATGTCTTAAATATTTCAAGATCTTTCAATGTTCTTGGCAGTCAATCTGGAGAAAGATCAGTCTTGTTTGATCTTGTCTGGTTCATGATCTTTTTTAATTTGTGATTCGAATCGTTTCTTTGACTGGAACGGATCATGTTTGTTCCTTGGACAGTATTGATAATATTAGTGTTAATTTTAGAAGCAATATCTGAAGTAACAATGTCGATTTACAAGAAAGGGAGTTTGAATTGTAAATGTATCTTTTTAAAAAATTCCTGTAAAAAGCTTAAGAAAATAACTCAAGATTGATCTTGGTTATGAAAATAGAAAAACAAAGAACGTTCTTGATTTTATTACAAAACAGAGAAAGTTCCTTGATTAGCTTAAAACAGAAAACAGTTTGTGTTTTATCTAATTTAATCAATTAAGTGTAACAAATAAGGAGAAAGGATAGAGAATACCACACAAAGAAATATCATGGTTCACCCAACTTGGGTTACGTCCAGTCCTCACACTGTGAGATTTTCCACTAAGTGTTTAAAACAAAGAACCTTCTTGATTTTACAGCACCTAGTCTAGATCAACCTCGATCTGTTTCAATCTCTACTACTTTCCACCCAGAAAGCAACAACAACACCTATCTAACTTTGATAGGATTTCAATGCAATCTAAACAAACTATAAAGAAACTCTTATAGTTTGAGTTTTTACAATAAGATTGTTTTTGACAGAATCTGAGATTTCTCAACTTTTGTTTGAGAATTGATTCTTTACAACGGATTCGATGATAATTATGCAATCTAATATGAGAATACAAATTTGCTTCTTCTTTGCGAAATTTCAGAACTTCAAGTATGTGTATGTAATTGATTTTTGGGATTTTTCAGCACTTGAATTTTTTGCTTTGATCCTGGTTATTAGCCTTCTATTTATAGGCTTTAGAAGTATTTAATGAAGGTCAAAATGAGCTGTTGGTAGTGCTTTGCATTTTTTACTAAAACCAATATTTCAAATTAAAAATAATCCAGCATTGAAAAAATGCTTTTTGACTTTTCTGGTATAGCTTTAAATCAGTTTCGCCTTCTAGTTAAAAAGCCTTTGAAGTTTCTCCCTTGATCTTGGGCGGTACAGTCTCGATCTTGAGTCTTTAATGTAGCCAGAGGAGTTTAGAGAAGAATTATAAGTCATTGCAGAAGACAATACACTGATGTTGGAGTTATGTAGAAAACGGAGTTCCTGTTTTAATCATTCTGGATGTCTTTTGCAATGTCTTATCATATATCAAGGTTGATCAAACTTTCTTGATAGTTTGACTTTTAGAGTTACAAACTGTCTTTATTTTTTACTGTCTTTGAGTCCTTTAATTTTAGTGATCAAATAACCTTTTTGAGCTTGGATGAATCCCATTTGTTCCTTGCCATGTACTGATTCTATTTGAATAAATTTCCAGGACAGACTCTTTGTTAAAGAGGTAGAAAAAGATTGGTCAATATGCTGTGATGAACATTTTTGAAGCTGGCGATCTTTTTCTGTTTTAATGTTCTTATTGTTGTCTTCTTTGTTTTATTTGATTATGTTCTTAATTAAATTCACTCAAAAGCACATGTCAAATTAACATAACATTTTAGAATCATAATTATCTTTATTAATTAACCTTTGTTTATTTACATCAAAACTTTAAAAATGGAGTTTGTCTCAACAATATCTTCTTTTAATCAATAAAGATTGATTATTCATGAAGCTGACTTGATCATTCTTAGATCAGGAGAACATTCTCCGTTTTCCAAATTTATTTAAGAATGTTTTTCGTTCTTGTATTTTTAGATATTTTCCATTTTATATTGATTTCTTTGCTTTTTTTTAAATCCTATCCTTAATTTAATACACTCAAAAGCACAAGTTAAATTAACATAACATTTAGAATCATAATTAACATTCTTAATTAACCTTTGTTTATTTGATCAAGTTGAAAAAAAAATATTTTCAAGATTTGTACGGAAGAAGATATGATCAATATCTTATCAATAAGAATATATAAGAATCTTTGATTGTGTTTGTTGGAGAAGAGCTTACGCTCCATATAAATGAGTATTAAACTTCACAAAGAGATGAGGTTTAAACTCCACATGGATGAGTATTAAACTTCACAAAGAGATCAGGTTTAAACTCTACATGGATGAGTCTTGTATCCCTGATATGGATGAGTATTAAACTTCACAAAGATATGAGATTTAAACTCTTCACATATGGGTCTTGTACCCCACATATAGATGAGTTTTAAACTCTACAATGAGATGAAGTTTAAACTCCACACAAATGGGTCTTGTACCCCACACTGGATGAGCTAGTGCTCCACATGATTAGATAATGCTCACTTTGGAGAAGTAGTATATCTCCATCATCGCATTGATTGATTATTTTTTGCAAAATAAATGTGTATATTGGAATTAGTTTGATTGTGACAGATGTGGATTATCGTTAATTTAATTGATGAGTTTTTATTAATTATTGGAAGTAGTTGGTTATTATAGAGAAATCTTAGTAATATCATGAATAGTTCTAAAGAATACTTTTGGATGAAGGCGGGTGTCATGATCAACTTTCTAGTTACCGCTCCGGCTAAGAATAATACTTGTCTTAAAATTGTGTGTATTATTCACTGGGATTTTGTATCTCAGTAAAGTGTTGTTTTCAGATACTGAGACCGTTGGGAACGTCGAGAGATAAGGAGTCCTACCTCCCTTGAGAAGAGTGATTTCCTTCGATTATGTTAGTAAATCAAGTATAAGTAGACATAATATCTACATCGTACTATTTGTCCAATTTTGAATATTTTAATTATTAAAGATTTTCCAATTGTAAGGATGTATTTTGAGATTTCATAACATTACTTTTTTCTAATAATTCATTATTTATTACAGTACCTTATTCTCTTATATAATTTATGAATTGTTTTCTGTTATTATCTCAATTTTTATACCCACGTAACTAGGCGTTATATACAAATTAATTATACACAAAATTAATTAGATGAAAGAGTAAGATAATTAGTCTCAATAACTAAATTTATGATATGTTTTCTTCATATAACTAATGTTTCCATTTTTACTGATAAAATGAACATTAGAAAATAAATTTTGAAAGTTTTTTGAAAATGTAGTTTAAAACAAACTGAATATTCTTAAAAGTTGTAAAAAAATGTCAAAACATTGTTTTAAGAAACATATACCCTTTACTTGACTTCTATTATGATCTCTCTATATTAATTAAAAAGAAGAATCCAAAATCAAATATCATTTTAGTCACTTCCATATAAATTATAAATTATATGAAAAATGTTTTTAAAAAGGAATGTGTTTTTTAATGCCCAAATCAAATAATCAACTTCCTTAAAAATATAAAGTTGTGTCACTTTGTCAAACATGATAAATTGATAATACATAGAGGCAATGTTCAATATATACCACTGTTTAATTAAAAAGTGAAAAATGACATAATCAACTGGCATACCATATATAAGGGTGAAAAACTCACTTCAATAAAGAAAAAAGAGAATAAATAAAATAATATATTATCATTATTATTTTATTTTTTTTTTTCTCTTTTCTACTAGAAAATTGAATTCCATTTGATATAGTAAGTTTTATGCATATAATAAAATATCACTTTACACCCACCTTGAAAGAACTTCACTTCACACTTTAAAGTGTATGCTGCTATATAGTTAGGCATCCCAATCACAACATAGAAAGCATATCTTCCTCCATCGGTGCTTTCTTGATTGACTTTTATTAGCTTCCATCATTCTCACTGGACTTCCACTCCATTCCACAGATAATCTGTAATTCATTCACAACCTTAACTATTTATAACAATGTTTTCTGAAATGTCAATAACATAACTGTATGTACGTATGTTTAAATTCACGATGAATTTGACAAAAATATAGTTTTTGTCAAACTCACATTAGCCTACGGTAATTTTGTCAAATTCATATAACCATGTTATTGTATCTTATAACTAGTTAGTAAAAGAAAGAAAAAAAATTGATTAGCTAGTCTATATCATTGTTTTACAAAATTGTTTCTTATATTTTGGTTTTCAAAACTAAAAATTCAAAACAGATAATAGTTATATTTTTAAACATTTAAAAAATTTAGAAAACCAGAACATAAATTTAATCTATATATCCATCTATCTTAAAGAAAACTCTTTCATTGATAACACTCAACTTTAACTCATTTATTTTATAAAAAAACATGTGATGTTTTTATTTATTTTTTATTTTTTGTTTATTTTTATCTTGATGAAATACTTGAATTTAAACAAAAGTAATGTAAACTTCAAGAAATAAAAATAGAAAATGCTTGTACATTTTGATTTTTCCACATCCATGCAATATTTGACAAGATTTATTAACTACTAATGTATATAAATAAACAAGAATGAAGAAACTTACATAGGAAAAGCAAATGAGTGTGAACTGCTGATGCTATCATTAGATTGGTGAGAGGCAATGCTAGAAGTGTGTGCATGACCAACATATGATGTTGGACCAGATTCAGATTCCAATTCACTATTAGAAGTCTCTTCATAAGGATTATTAACTTGTCTTTTGTCTGAACTTTTTAGACTTTGTAAGTAACTTATATCTGGTCTATACATGTTTGTGTCAATCACTTGTACACAGTTTGTGCTATTTGGAAACTCCACTCTGCTACGACTTGTTCTTAAAAGTGAGTTTATTTTCCAATTCTCAAAGGACCTACTTTCCTTTTTGAATGCCTGAGAATTTTAAAAAGAAAAAAATGGTTCAACAAATTCAGAGAGGTAACATTTTGATTCAAAAGGATACAATTAACTTGTCATCATGAATAAATTATGGAACAAATATAATGAATGATAAAGAATATCAAAATTTAGTTAATCTAATTCATCAATTGTAATTTTAATGCCAAAGGAATTGCATACTTTCAAGTTTCAATCTACCGAGGCGCCAAATGTGTTGGAGCTCAGACAAGACTCAAACTAGACAATACCTCAGCACAATTGTGCAACGAACATGAGGTTGGAACATCAAAACTAGAAAGAGTGTCTAAAACTACACACAAGTTCATTTAGTGCCTTTAGTCCCTCAGCTTCGACCGGGGGGGTTATTGTTCTGATACACCACAAAGTCCTCTCACATTGTTTGAAAAATCGAAGCTAAGAGTAGTTTAGAAACATTCACTCTCCTCAATCCACTGATGAAATACTAAATATTCTGTATTCAAAGAGATAAAATAAAATGTTCAAAATGTCTAACCTCTCTAAGTGTAAGTGATCTTGTCTTCATTATACGGTGGCGATCAATTGAAAACTTGTCTCCTGAATCAACCTCCAATTCACTTTTCATCATAAAGTTTCTGAAATCATGAATTTTCATTGCATCCTTAAAGGAAGGTTGTCCAGAGGCACATTCTGATACAAATGAATTCATTGACATTGCTTCCATATTTTTTACATTTAAATCACTTCTTCTATTCATGTCAAACTTTGGTAAAACGTCCCTATCAATGCAAATGTCCTTCACATATTGCTGATGATGATCCTCTTGAATAAAAACAACAAGCTCAGGTATCTCATAGTCTATTGCATTAATGTCTTTAGAAAAATTCTTTCCTTTGATAAAATCCGACATGTCGCCGGAACCATTTTTAGTACCATGATCTACATTGAACCATTTGTGTATTGGAACCTCCCTTATCACAAAATTATTACTCTTCTGTTTGTCATTAAACTTTTTCTTGTGGTCTTCATTTCTTTGTTCTTCACAATAGAATAAATTTGAATGTTTCTTGCTGGATGATTTTGAACTCCACATTTTGTTATAACTATCACTTGACACTGCATTGGAAAGAGTGGTGTCAGTTTCATGCAATTCAAATGCTGGCATAGAGGGGGGAAAATCTTGGCTATCTATTGTTCAAGAGATATATATATTTTATCTTACTCTTAAAATAATCGATTGTTATGAAAATAAAATGAAATATTAGTTGATAAAGATGTATTTCCAAAAATAATGAAAATATTTTTTTTGACTTTTTCATTATTTTTAGAAATATATATTTATTCACTCCCTTTTATCTATTCAGCCCATTGTTTTTTAAAGCAATGAATGTATAGTTTGAGACCCTTAAGGAGTATCAAGAATAAGGTTCAAGGTTGGATCTCTATTGCTAACAAACCAACCATTAACATATAAAAAAAACAAAACTCTCTTTTCAAGTGTACAATAGCAATGTAATTTGATCCTAAGGTATTATGCAAACAATCAAAATCCCTCATTTCTAGAAATCCTATTGGCTTATGTAAACATTTCTCTCTATTGATGTCAATTACATATGAATAATTAATCTACACATCTACAAAAAAGATGAAAGTACAAAATTGTTTCACTCTAGGTGGACACATGACATTTGGTTACTTAATTTCATCTTCCATTGAAAATGAAGGCTGAATTAATGTATAAATTTAGATGAAAAATGTTTTGAAAACAGGATTTTTTTTAGGGGATTCCAAAGTAGAACATATTAGAGAGATTGATAAACAAAGTATTCAAGTATAGGAAGAAAAAGAAAGATCTGAAAGAAAAATGCAAAATGAATAAATTTGGCTTACATGATTCTGTTGTGTGTATGAAATTAGGCTGTTTCACAACTCAAGCATATGAAGAAGAATCAAATCTCTCATAATTTGATTACAAAAAATTAAGGACAATGGAAGAATATATTTTAAGTGTGTTTACATATTAATTAAAATGATTAAGAGAATGGATTCCTTAACATAGATAAATCTTGTTTTCCTGATAAATAAATAAAAAATCCTCCTAATAGAAAAAACATATGAACATAGATTTTCAAAAGCAAAAAAAACAGTCAAAAAGAAGTATCACCTGTTTAATTTATGACACAATTGTAACTCTACCAGCTCTAGTTAATACTACTTATTACCTGCAAAAAAAGAAACGCAAAATTGAGACCAATCTAGCTAGTTTCAAATAGATAAGAACGGTTAGTCAAAGAGTAAAGAGAAAAAAACAATGTACAACAATAAATGGACAGTTCAATCTAATTAATATTCTTAAAACTAAATACCAAACAACAATGGACAACACAAATGTTGCTTCTATACCCTCTCTCATGTTCAATACATGTTTGCTACACACCTGTTTTTTATTTTTGGTTTTATATCTATTCTTCTCAAACACTCTTTCTCTTTTTCTCTTTGGTATCACCAACAAATTTGCATGACAATAACAAAAATCAGCTTACTTTTTTTATGTATATATATACTAGGTGTAAATTTTTCTTTAACTTAATACCTTATATGAAGTCAATATAAATATTTTTACATTATCAATTAATTATATTTGTTACGTAATTAAACTTGTAATTTTTTTACATTAAAAAATATTCTACACCAATTATGTATCAAAATTAAATTATATCTTAAATTGAAGGATTATCATTCACTAAGTGAGGGTAAAGCATTAATTGACATTCTAATTTGATAAAAAAAATTAATAATAATAATAATAATAATAATAATAATAATAATAATAATAATAATAATAATAATAATAATAATAATCGACCTACTGTATGAGGAATGGGGTACAAGATGAAAGGTTACGTTGAATGGGTTCATCACTTTGTCTATACCATCATCAAGCGTAGTAGGCATTGTTATCATGATTTCTTATTAAGGAAGAAAAATAGAAAACCTTTCATTTTAAATTGGGACCCAACACAATCTTTTTCCACCTTCAAAATTTATCATTTAATTGGAGGAATTTTTTTTTAAAATAATAAAAAAAAAATAAAAACACACAATTCATTTGAAAAGGACTACGTATGCAAAGCACAAGGTTCGTCAATTTCACGAGAGAAACAATTAAACCATAATTAAAGAGTTAAACCTCTATTGTCAAATATTATATAACAAGAAAATCTAAAATGCTAAAATTTAAATGAGTGATTTGAATTTTATGACTGGAAAAAAAAATATTAATTAAAATGAATATTTTAAAGTAATCATTAAAGAGTGAGAAAAAATTATTAAACTAAATACAGAAAAAAGACTTTTTATTGTTGACATTTATTCTTTCTTTTAAAATATGAATTATATTAAGCATTTCTTAATCAATTTATATCAATTATTAATCAATTCCAAAAAAAAAAAAAATATTCCTAGTTTGAACGTTGAATGGGACAGGGAGGTTCCACCGTTACCTAAATATGATAAAAGGATTATTTTTAAGGACCCTGCCCAAAACACTTCATAAGGAATTACTTTAAATTGTTGTTTTAGTAAAAATACAACATTCATTATAGGTAGCGTATAGAACTCATGTGTCCCACCTGTATTTTGTATCATAGCAACTTTATTTATTTACAATTAATTGCAATTAGCAACTTTATTAATTAGCATGCACTCTTATCTAAATTATGTGATATAAACTTTACCGATGACTCTTAAAAACAAGGCTAAATTACATATATGGTCTCTTAACTTAATTTCAAGTAATATTTTAGTATTTTATCTTTTTTTTTTCCGAGTTAATCATTTATTTTAATTTTAAGTAACAATTTGATATTTTATGTTTTAAAATTTCAACAATGTTGTCTTTTTTTTAACAAAAATTCAAAAAAATCATCAAATTTTTCAACCAAAACCCATAAAATTCATTATCATCTTCAATAAAATACAAATTTAATCAAATTCATATCTTAAATCTTGAAATAAATTCATATTTTCATTTTTTATTTGATGTTGTTAGAGATGAAAATATGAGTGTATTTAAATATTTGAGTCATGGATTTGATAAAATTTGCATTATATTGAAGATAATTATCAATTTAATGGGTTTTGGTTGAAAATTTTGATGATTTTTTTGAATTTTTGTACAAAAAAGGATAACATTGTCGAAATTTTAAAATATAAAATATGAAATTGTCACTTAAAATTAAAATAAATGACCAACTTGAAATTAAGTTAAGGGACCACGGATATAATTTAACTTAAAAACAAATATGCGTTTCAATACTCAATTTGTCAAGAAAAATAGTACTCTAAAATTGTTTTGGTTATTTTGATTCTCCAGGTGGTATAAGGGTTTTTCGAGATTATTTTCTTACTAATTGGTCAGTGTATGTGCAGTTTAAATAAATTAATTTTTAATTAGGAGGCACACAATGTGTGTGGAATTGTAGAGGATAGGTGTTTTGAGGAGAGGATATTAAACAAATTGTTTAGGATTGTGATAGTTTCAAGAGTTCATATGAGGTTAATTTTGGTTTCTTAAATTTCTCAAGTTTTGATGGAATTTTCATGTGAATAGTAGTAGATCGGTGAAAAGGGCAAATTACACATTTATTGTCCTTATTCTAAATAAGAATTGTCCTTAGACTATGAATGATTACCGCCTAGTAGCACTTGTTGGATGTATGCACCAAGATTTAGCAAAGGTTATTGCAAATAGATTAAAAGGTGTGATTCGTAAGGTGATTTCAAAATATCAATCTACTTAAATGAGATTTTTGTGGTTAATGAAGTTGGGGATGAAACAAGAAAGAGGAAGAAATAACTAATCATGTTAAAAGTGGAGTTTGAAAAGACATATGACTTTTATGGAATGGGATTACTTGAATATGGTCATGATTTGTATGAAGTTTCCTAAGAAGTGAAAAAGTTGGATATTGGCTTGCTTGAGTACAACTTCAGCTTCTATATTGATAAATGGTTGTTCCACTGATGAATTTCTATTGAAGTGTGGACTTAGGCAGGGAGATCCCTTGTCCTCGTTCTTACTTTTATTGGTGGATGAAGGTTTGAGCATTGTGATGAATGCTTCCATGGAACAAAAGCAGTTTGAGGGTTATAAGTCGATTGTGTATCGGAGTTGAGTGTCTCGCAATTACAATTTGCAAATGATACTCATATTCTTAGGGATAAACATTGGTCTAATATAAGGACCATAAAAACAAATTTGTTTCTTTTTAAACTAGCATCTAGATTAAAAGTAAACTTTCATGAAAGGCTTTTTGTTGGTGGAAAGGTACAAAAGTATCGGCTTGAAGAAGCATTTACCTTAGTAATTTCACATGAGTATGGACTTACCTATTGGTGGCAATTTGCTGTGATTGAGAAAGTGAAAACAAAAATTGTTAGGATGTTGCGCCAAAAGTACATGTAAGGGAAAACTAGGACGAGAGTCCCATATATTATACCCAAATTAATAATTACCAAACTAATTAAGTTCCTATGTTATTTATACAAACGAAATTATAATTAAAATAGTTCAGAGTCAAAACATACTAGAATAAAACAAAGAACAAATTGCAATTCAATTTATGAAAGTACTAAGGTGTTCGATTTCACTTAAACTAGTTATAATTATATCCCCTTCAACTACTTTATTACTATTAAGAATCACTATAGTCGGTGATAAATGGCCTTCTGTCACCTAATCAGTTACTTTGATGGTCATGCACGCTAATTAGTTAGAAAAAGCATTAAAAACTAGTAGAGTTGTAACTAAATATGGATTGAAATAAGTGATTGACTTATGGTCATTCCAATCTTGAATTACCAATTAATCTTATAGTTATGTTAATTAGTTATAGTGAGCTTAACTATAAACAGATGCATTAATTCATTCAATATGATCTAAGACATACATTATAAATTAAAGAGCGAAATATAATTAAATTAGTAAAAGATTCATCATGAAATTCATAAATTAAAACTGCAAATAAAATGAACCAGGAAGAAGACGTGTTGTGTGCTTCTAAATAAGATTGAGTTTGTCGAAACCTTAGAAAGAGAGATTTATGTGTGAGAAATATGTATATTTTTAATATTGCTTTATTAGATAAGTAGCTTTGGAGGTTAAAGACTTACTCTAGTCACAACAAGAAAACAAGATTTTTGTAAGGGCCAAAAGCTCTCACAAAGGGGAAGAAGCAGCCACAAAGTGGGATTTTGTGAGCGCTTTTGGCAGCCACAAATAAGTTGGTCATAAAGTTTTGTGAGGGCTTTTGCAGCAAAAAGTGTCTGAAACAGGTTGGCATTTGTAAGGACTTTTGCAGCCACAAAATGCTGCATTTGTGAGGACCTTTACAACAACAAAAACCTGCCTTTGTGAGAGCATATGCCGCCACAAAAGACAAGCTCAATTTTTCTGATTGGACCTTGGTGAGGGCCCAGGCCGCCACAAACTCCCTCCTTTGTGAGGGCTTAGGCCGTCACAAAAATCATGTTGATTAAAAAATTATATATTTTGTGAGGGTTTAGGCCGCCACAAAATATTACGTATTTAATAAATTAATTTTTAAATTCAAAATTAATAGTTTATTATAATATTATATATAATAAATTAATATACATATAATATTAAAATTTAAATTATAATTAAATATTAATTAAATTAAAATTTAAACTAAATTTAAAATATAATATAATTATAAATTAAATTTAATATATAATAAACTAATCTTAATATAATTAAAAATTTTAAATAAAATATTTAAATTAAAATTAAAGGTTAATAATTAAATTAAAGATTAATTTAAATAATAAAATATTAATAATTAAATATTTAAATTAATAATAAAATATTTAAATATTTAATATTTAAATTAATAATTATAATTATAATTAAACATTAATTTAAATTATAAATAAATTTAAATTTAAATTTAAATTAATATATAATAAACTAATCTTAATATAATTAAAAATTTAAAATCAAATATTTAAATTAAAATTAAAGATTAATAATTAAATTAAAGATTAATTTAAATAATAAAATATTTAAATTAATAATAAAATATTTAAATATTTAAATTAATAATTATAATTATTAATTCAAATTATAAATAAATTAAAATTTAAATTAAAAATAAATTATAATTTATATAAAATTAAATATTAAAATTTAAATTAAAATAAATATTATATATAAAAATATAATATTAATAATAATTAAAGCTAGCTAGCAATTACCACAAAATCAAATAAAACATGCATTCCAAAATTAACAAATAATGTCTTACAAACCCAAAATTAAACACACAATAATGTCATACAACCCAAAAATAAATTATGAAATTCTTCAAATCACATCAATCCTCATAATAATTCCTCTTATCAGCTCCACTCCCACCATCATTATTTCCTACATTCATACCCGACGAAAGAAGTCCCTCAAAAGTATTATTAAGTTGTGTTGGAGGAGACATCATGCTTTGAAATTGAATTTCTTTTTCAATGGCACCACCACTAGTCGAAGGAGGGGCCCTAGCTGGTTGAGGTTGATTTAAATTCGATCTGATCAACCCAGTTGTTGGCATAGTTGGTCGGTATGCAGTTTGATGATCTGGTTGAGGTTGAGGAAGTTGATGTAAAGATGACGGAACATACTGATAATTATGAAAATATTCTTGTTGCTGAAACATTGGCTGCTGCTGTTGCTGGAAGGCAGAGTTCGAAGGATCCTGGTGTTGCTGTTGGAAATTTGGAGGCGGTTGTTGCTGCTGGGAGTATTGAGAGTAATTTTGTTGCTGCTGGAAAAGTGGTTGTTGATGCAAGTATTGAGGCTGAGGCAGGAACTGCTGATGAAAGACAGGAGGAAATAAAAATTGTTGTTGTTGAAATTGTTGTTGCTGCTGAAACTGCTGCTGCTGCTCTTGAAACTTCTGTTTCCATTCCTCATTCAATTTATCAATTGCGGCTTGTATCAGATGTTGTGTCCTTTCTTCTTGCTCACTTGCTCATTGCTCCTTTAACTGGTCAAGATTATATATCGACGGACGATGAGATCGATTCGTACTAGCATAAGAAGAAGACGTCTCAGTCTGAATATAGCCGGTTGGACCTTTCACAAAGGTTGATGATAAACTACCGACACCCAGCACACGCCCTTTGTACTTGCCACCACTGATGTTCATAAAACTTGCGGTCTCATATTGTTTCCGCTGCACTGGACCAGCTCGCATAGTAGGAGGAAGAGTAGCTTGATGATCATCCCATTCTTTCATGACTTGTTGAAGTTGTTCCTATATTAAAAATTAAAATATTTAATAATTAATATATAATAATTTAAAGGTGTAATTAATATATAATAATTACCTGAATCGTTTTTGATAATTCATTCCTCATTCAATTTATCAATCGCGGCTTGTATCAGCTGTTGTGTCCTTTCTTCTTGCTCACTTGCCCATTGCTCCTTTAACTGATCAAGATTATCTATCGGCACCGAACGATGAGATCGATCCGTACTAGCATAAGAAGAAGACGTCTCAGTCTGAATATAGCCGGTTGGACCTTTCACAAAGGTTGATGATAAAGTACTGGCTCCCAGCACACGCCCTTTGTACTTGCCACCACTGATGTTCATAAAACTTGCGGTCTCATATTGTTTCCGCTGATCTGGAGTAGCTCGCATAGCAGGAGGAAGAGTAACTTGATGATCATCCCATTCTTTCATGACATGTTCAAGTTGTTCCTATATTAAAAATCAAAAAATTAAAAATTAAAATAGTTAATAAGTAATATATAATAATTTAAAGGTGTAAATATATAATAATCAATATATAATAATTACCTGAATCGTTTTTGATAACGAATCAGTATACTCATTTGTTTGAGGATTAACATGAAGATAGCGATGTATCTTAGCCTGAATGATCTCCCTTCCAAGTTGCTTTTCCTAAAATATATATTAAATTAATGTCAAGTTTATAAGTTGGTGAAATGTGATGATTAATTGAATATAAATTAATAGATATATATTATAAATAATAATAAATTACCATATAATATTTAATTTCTCCAGCAGACATAGAACCTTCTTTATGAGTATTGGTACCCCTCTCAGATGCTCTATTAATCTTTGCTTTTTCTCTCTTCTGTTTGTAAGCATCTGTGTTCCACTTCCTCCACAAAGCAGTCCAAATATTTTCACCAATCCAATTAGGCCGTTTTTCCTCGCCCTTATTACGTGCGTAAGACAACATAGATGAGAGATGCTTTGAAAAGCGATGGTCAAATGAAGCCAAAACTGCGGCATCATGCTCTCTTTTCCAAGTACATTTAGTCTGTTGTTTGTTTAAATTTAAAAAATATTAAAAAAAATATAATTCAATTAAGCAATGAAATGTATATATAATTAATTAGTACTTCAATAAATTAATGTAATCACTTACTTTGAAACAATGTAAAAGTTGATCAACTTCACTAAATTGAGGTGTCTTATCCTCTTTTATCTCACCCCAAGACAACCATGGTTTTTTGTATTTCTCTTATATGACTTTAGCAATTGCCTTTGCAGATGATTTTAAAGGAAGATATCTTCAAAATTTACATGCAAATTAAATATAAAAATTAATTAATAAAATAATGTAACATATGCAATAATAAAATATTTAACAATCATAATTAATTTAATCAATCATAGTTTACATACCCATCTCCTTTTGGAATGATGACAATGCGGTTGTAGCAATCAACACATCCGGGTTCCATTATTTCGTCTAAGGTATAAGGCTCTACTGGGACCTCCGGATATAGAGAAATAGCTCCACCACTAGTACCAACGGTTGGCATCGGCATGAGAGATGGGTCATTAACAACACATGGTTTAGCAACTTTTTTCTTACCACGTGATGTTTTGGATATTCCTCGTATTGCCGCTGTTCCTGCTCCTCCTGATCCATCCGAACCTCCTGAACCTCCTGATCCTCCTATTCCCGACACTGAAGCCATGTCTATATATATATATATATATATATATATATATATAAATTTGAACACTCACATAAATAAAGAAATATATATATATATATATAAGTTGTCGTTCATTTCACATTAAAATATATAATATTATACATATATATACACGCATATATATATATAATGCCTTATTAATTAATTGTATTCGTCTTGGTCATCGTCATCATCGTCATCGTCGTTTGATGAGTGAATTAAGTCAATATTGTCTTCATCATTCTCTAATTCATCTATTTCTTGTTCATCAACTTCTTCTCCAATGTGTGACTCATGACAAAGTTGACTAATAGTCTCATCTCCAATCACATGATCCAAATTTGACACAATAGGGAGGTAAAACATTGCTTTCCTTGGAATTGATTTTCCCCTACTTACCCTAGAGTTATTCCTTTGGTGATACCTTGGTTCTTGACAAAACTTGCATTCAACTAAGTTTGCATCTTTCATACCAAATTTATTGTCATAATACAACATGCAACCTTTAACACAACAATCAATCCTCTTGACACCTAATCATAACTTTGACACTAACCGTTTCGCATCGTAATAACTTTGCGACAAACCATCTCTAACAGGTGTTGCGTCTATCATCATTTTAGTCATCAAATCCAAAGCTAAATTAGGAACATGAAATTGAGACTTTAGACCTAACAGTCTAATACACATTGATAACTTTGAGTTTGAAGAACCTTCAAACAATGGTTTATTTGTCTCTTTCAAAAGACCATAAAATCTCTGAGCTTCTTCATTGGGAAGTCCATCGGTATCATCATATTGATTTTCATTGAATGACAAATTAACCCCAACACCATCCGAGATCATATCATTCATCGCCTCAAAGTGTTGATAGTTATAATAATTTATACCTAACATGTTAGTACTACTTGAAGGACCTATGTTATAATTCTCCAAAGATGTACTAGTATTAAGCGCCGCCGGAGACTCTTCTCCATGATTAGTCCAAATCCAGTAGTTAGGCATAAATCCGTTTGCATACTAATGCCCTCTTATTTCATCTTCACTTTTAAACCGTCTACATCAACATAAATAACATGGACATCTCATTCCCCCTTCATCTTTGACAATTTTTTGCACTCTCATAAAATTGAGAAAGTCTTCAACCTTGTTAGCAAAACGTTTTTTAAGACCCTTTCTTTCAGGAAAATTCCTATCGTACATCCAACTACGGTCTAAATCCACATATATATATATATATATCAATACCATAATTATATATATAAACCGAAATAAAATTTTAAATTATATATATATATATATATATTGGTTTATATATATATAATTATTGTATTGATATATATATATATATATACTATCAAAAAAATATCAATACTAACAAAAAATAAACAAAAAAATAAACATTATATATATATATATAACAAAAAATAATAATTAATATCATCAATTTTAATAATGTTTTTTTAAAATCAAGAATTTTGACAAATATGTCAATTAGGAGATTATATAGTAATTAATTTGCAAATAATATAATAAATTATTAATCAAGACTATATCATTATACAAACCTATATAAAATTTTAAATGATGTTTTTTTAATAATCAAGACTAATAATTAAGACTTATTTATAACAAAAAATAATAATATCATCAATTTTAATAATGTTTTTTTAAATAATAATTATATTAAAACCAATATATTTTAACCGAGTAGCGTCTGACTTCAAGCTTTCACTCACGTACGATGCTTGCAAGTCTTCGAAATAATTAACAAGCACTGTAAAAATAAAAATCAATAATATTAATTACTTATATCAAATTAAAAAATAAAATTATAAAACTACATATATAATATAATTTATACTTACCAAAATTAAATCAAGCTTGATGAAATATTTTGTGTTGAGAGAAGGTGGAGAGAATAGTTAGAAGGAGGTTTTAGAGAGAAGTTAGATGTGAAAAAATGAAAGAGGAGTGGAGAAATATATATAGGGTATGCTTGACCAACGGATATAAGGATTTTGTGGCGGCTTTTGCCGCCAGAAAGGCTAATAGTACTATCCACTTGTGACGGCCTGAGCGGCCAGAAAATCCAGTTGTATTGGGCCTCTTTTGTGGCAGCCTTTGCAGCCACAAATGCCACGTACGCTTTCCTTTGTGGCGGCCTATGCAGCCACAAACGCACTGGTCACGTCAGTCCTTTGTGACAGATTTGGCCCTCACAAAATTGTTTTTTTGTGGCTGTAAAAACCCTCACAAAATCCTTAAAAAATTAATTGGATTTTGTGGTTGTCTAATCCCTCACAAAATCACAACGTTGTGATTTTGTGAGGGCTTAGGCAGCCACAAAATCCAGTTAATTATGTTGTTAAGTGTATAGGTTAAATTAAAAGACAAATATTTATATTAATGACTATCTATTTTAAGGAAGCATAAATTATGAGTAAGTTAAAGATAATAATCTAAGTGTTTTTAGCACAAATAATATTATCACCTAATAAACAATTAATAATGTTTACTAATAGCGTAAGTCATGACATAGCAATAAAAAGTATTGCAACAAGTGTCTAATAATTTATAGTTTGAGTAAAAACATTAAAGACAAAAGGAATATAAATAAATAATTGATCCTTTGATCACAAAGGAAAATAACACTACAATTATCATCTGTCTATGACTCAAGTTAACTAAGAGTCAAGACAATCAACATCTTTGCATCCACAAATGACTACAAAAGTTAAATAAAGAGATCAAGGCAATGCTTTGAATAATCTGTTAAAATTGTGTATGACTCTATTAAATGTGCTTCTGTTAAGTCTAATTACAAGTTCACTATGATAATTATGCATCTAATAATTTTGGTAAGCTAGTTGATCATTTGGTAAATGCTTTAAGTCAACACTCTGATAAAGTCAACTCCCTAATAAAAAGTTAACTTTCTTAAGTCAATCATCTGAACCCTGAACCATAGAAAAGACAACTCCCTCTACTCATCAAAGATGGAATTAGTCTCTAACTGAAAAAGCACATGATATCCTTTGAAAGTGTCACCCTCTAAGATATGTCTTCTTAAATTAAGATACATTGAATTAATTATATATATATATATATATGGACATGTCTTAAAAGGATGATTTCCTTAAATGTTGATTCAAGATCTCTAATGGCATGGAAGGAAAGATAGTCAAGTCATGTATATGGTTTGATTAGCTTTTGTTTGCTCATTATGAAAAATGAAGAATCAAATTATTTTTTGTTATCAAACTTTCACTGTTAATCAGATCCTAAATAATGTTTAGTTTTTATTGTAGGTGTTGACTCAAATTCAAAAGCAAAGGTTTTTGTAAAAACAAATATTTACATCATGAGTTTTGTTTGATCTCTTAGAGATCATTTTAATTGTTGAGGCTGACTTTGGTGTTAGAGGTTATAATGTTTATAAACATTTTTTTTTTACAGATTTTGTGCACAAAATATCTTTTAATAAATATAATCTAGTCTTTAAAAAAAACACTTAAGGTTGGTTAAAAGATTTATCCTTTTACATTTAAATTTTAAT
>JBBPBT010000072.1:3197322-3239106 GCA_037974875.1 Cicer bijugum | reverse complement strand
TGAGATGTGAGTTTTCTTTTTTAATTTTTGAAAACTATTTTCTAAATTAATTTTAAGAAAGTGTTTTAAGAAGAAAATTTTAAAAATATTTGTTTGAACATTTTATTTCTAAAAACTATTTTAGAGATGAGAAAATGAAAAAAAATTGTTTGGTATGTTTGTTTTAAAAATCTATAAAACGAAAATTTTATTTGATACATATATTTAAAAATAATATAATTATTAAAATGAAGGAAATTAATTATGTAAGATATATAATAGATTTGGTCAAATTCAACGTAATTTGAGCTGTGAATTAGTGGTATTTACCGTGCCGTTTTAATTGATTATAAAACAAACACCATTTGATCAAAATATAAAATACTCGTAGTTCAATTGGATTTGAATGATATTTTTAAAAATTTGATATGATCCAAATTAATATTGTTTAAATTATATCATTTTTTATTCAAATTACAATTATAAAATATTAATTTAATATTATTACTATAAAGTTATATATAAGTAACAAAATTGAAGCAAAATATAATGAATAATATTCTAAAAAACAACGTTACAAAATAACATTGATAGATTATATTTGAAATATATCAAATAGTAAAATAAATATTAAATTAAAAAATGAGTATTATGAAAAAATTAAATAAATAAATAATAGATTGAAGTAATATTTTTTTTTATGGAATAAAATTTAGGGTGAGAGAATTGTGCTTCAGTCTAAGGTAGAAAATACCTAAAGATCATTGAACATTTACACATGAATTTATATTTGTCTCCCTTCAATGATATCGATAAGAATCGAAGTTGTCATTTTACCACTAGAAATTAAGAAATTAAAAATTGACAAAATAAAGTGTACCAATTGGGAAATTCATTCGCATTTCTCACCACTCATTATTCTTTCATAAGCGGTTAACTAAAGGGATTGCATATTCCAATAAAATAATTTTTCTTTGGTTAAATAATTAATATAGATAACAACAATAAATACAAACACTTTTAAATAGATTGATACTAATTATTAGATATTATGACTATTAGTAGAAATTTGAAATAACAAAAGATCTCTTGATGAGTGACAAATGGCAAAATTGCCGTAAAATTAATGTATAGATATAAATGTCGCATACTCAAGAGTTGTGGTAAAATGGCCTTTATTTTAGTTCTAGTTCACATACCCTACCCATTGTATATTTGAATAATTTTTAAATTTAATTACAAAATAATATTTATTTAACGATTTATTTTAGCTAAAGTATGGGTAATAGGTATGGCGACAGACACTTAGATACCTAGAAAGTAAAGGTACGAATATTAAAATTGATACCAAGATGGTACGGATATGAGTATGTTTTAAACTGCGGGTACGAGTACTATAGTACCCTACTCAAACTCTACCCATTGTCATCCCTACACCATTCAACTATTTGATTTGCATAGCAAAAAAAGTAAAATAATCAGTATAATATATAATCTAAAACTTGGAATAGAATTTTTAAAAATTGAAAAACTATATTTTATATAATTTGAATGCAATGTACATGTAAAATTGAGAAAGAATACTACACATTTAAAAGATTTTTGATAGGTGTATCTGCAAGAAAATTTACGTGAAAATAAGAAGAACAAATTTGCAATTGATTGTATTAATCTATGACAAAACAAAACCTTAAACCAAAACGATTCACTTATATCCAATACTTTCCTTTATGTGTTCACTTGTCCATGGAATGGAAAGTGATAATCAAATAGACAATAGTCAATTAGTCTCCATTAGCACCCTTTTATAACATTGGATCAATATATTCCCCCTAAGTAGTAAGTAAAATAGCCTTTCTTGTTGGGTGTGCAAGCAATTAGTACAAACAAATGTGCACATAGGAAAATGTTTGTGTCGTGTAGATGACTTATATTTTTTCAATATAGTTGTGTATGGAAAAATGAATGAGTGCAAAACAAAAATCGGGAACAATAATTGCATAGATGTTTTCTATTTTTTTATTTTTATTACAAAAGATGCTTTATATTCTACTATGTACTAAAGTAATGAGAAGACATTTTTGTGGTGGTTATTATCGATTTCCTTCCCAAGGAAAAGTGGAAAATGTGCGGTTTCATTCTTATTTATAAATAATAATTGCAGCACTTTTAGGCTATACAATAAAATAGTTTATCATTTATAATTTTTATATATTAAAATAAAATAAACAATCCTTAATCTACAAAACAATCTAAACAAATAATAATTGAATTTTTTTAATAATAAAAAATTAATTTATCTTAAATACTCTACTTAGATGACAAGTGTCATATTTGTCGGATTGAGATTGACTATCTTTTAATACCTTTAATAACTTTGATTTTATATCTCTCCTAATTAATTATTCTTTCTTATCCAAATAATTTTTATTTATTTATTTATTTTAATTATTAATTTTTTCCTTAAATATACTAAAGTTACCAAAATTAAAAAATTCATTTATTAGAGTAAATAATATTTTAAACTCTCAATAATGACATGTCATAAAAAAAAATCAATTAGAACATCCAATCTGAATATTTGTAAAAAAAAAAGGAATATAATTGATAATTAAGAATTAAAAAGAATAAAAAAAATTGTGCGTGTGCGATTCAATTGTCAATGTGCAATTAATTGTGGTAATTAGCAATGATTATTAAAATTCTGTGTTTATTATCATTAATAACAATAACAATTACTTCAATATTCAAAAACTTCAAACGTCCCGCATCGTGAACCATCAAGCAAATCTGCTTTTTAGAACTTACTCTGTTACTGAAAAGCTCAAAGTATATACATTATCATTTTTAATAATTTAAAACACGTTCTCTAATTCTAATGTTTTTCCAGTAACTAGTTTTATTGGATTCCCTATTTTTGTACGCATGATTTTTTGTTAGCAGCATTTATTCCAATTTTTCATTTAATGTTTTATTTATTTTTCTTCAATGGCTGTTTCTTTTTCGGTTTTGATTGTATTATTTAATGCACTAATAATATTGGTTTCAGGCTTATCTTCGTCACAAAAGGCAGAGAATCCATTTCCTCTTCATCACAGATTACGGTTACCTATTTTGGAATTTTGTTTCAGTTCATTGAGTAAGCATTGTTGGTATTTCATTCATTATTTCAGTTGCTTTTATTTATTTTATATAGGTATCATTTAATATTATACCTTTTTGCGTTCTTCTTTTATAGAAATTCTAGTGTTGATATCATTTCAATATCGATTTTTTTCCTTTTCGACAATGTTCCCTTCCTTTGAAAATAATACAAATAAAATCAATACGCAATCAAAATTTTAGTTCTAGAATATACAATTATGGATTAGTATCAAATTAAATCTCCACTAATTAGTCACAAAAATCTACATTCTTTAAATAGAATCACAATTGATCCCATGCTCATTAATATTTAACATGTAATTAAGTTTACCTTAATACACGTTTTCAAATTCAAATCTTAAATTCTCTCTAGTATATGATATTTGTCACTAAAACACAATTTCTAAATAACTGATGAAATAAACAGAGTATGTTATTATTATAATTATGCAGGGGATCATGAATCAGGTTCATCACCACAATTGCAAGTGAGAAAAGAAATGTCATTTAACAAGAAAAAAGAGGACATTAGGGTCATCAAGCGTATACATAGTAAGAAGAATTTTTCACCTCCATGTGAAAAATACAACAGAAAGATAAAAGAAGGGGTTCAAGATGGAAAAGATTCAATTAGTACGGTACTTTCATCAGATGAAGGTTATATAGTTTTCAGCTTTAGAGAAGATGGAGCTTTTGATATTCTTATTGATTGCAATGCTGCTGCCAAGTGTGAGTCTTTTACAACTGTTGTTGATGGAAAGAATCAAAACTCAAGGCCAGTTATTCGAAAGGTATACCCTACACAGTTATTTCCATTTATCATGTTCTCATCAAACATTTATATTTTTTAAATGTCCTATCTGGTATTCGAAACTATATTGTACCTTGATGATTCATAATATATACACAAAATGAACTCAATTTTAAATTGTGGATCTAGTTGTATTGCGAAATATTATGGATGCAATTCAAATTGCACTTGTGTTGCGATTGCAGAGACATAAAAAACCTTGATACTAGTGTCGCATTAAAGTTTGATACATTTCTTTGAAACTCTAATAATAATTTAAATTTGAATTATATGTATGTGTCCTCTATGGAATTGAAAAGCAGCTTGATTATGGTGAGGATGCAGAACAAGTTAAGAACCATCACATAGAGGAACATGTATCAAATGTAAATCAACATGATCAAGATTACATGACCACTTTTAAAGAGGTGTGCTTCCACAACCCTAACCTCTTTTTTTCTCTATGTTTGATGTATTCGTGTTAACAAACTATTTGTTGGATCCGGCTCCTATACAGTTAGTGTTTATACATTTAAAGAAATCCACGATGTTAAGTTAAAATCAAACATTTAACTTTAACATTTTAAATTATAAAATAAAAATTAAAGTCTATTTTTTTAAAACGTAGTTAAGATCGATGTGTTGAAAGTGTGAATTCTTGCTGCGAATCCAATTTCGTATTTTGTTTTGCTATATATGATTTCATATTTTTATGTTTGCTTATAGGGTGAGACAAAAGAGACCATAAATTTGAGTCGAATTCAACAATTAGAGATCAGCAGAAGATCATATCTAAAAGAAGAGATTGAAGATAATAAGTTGGTGTGTATTGATTCAAGGGACTCTCATCAATCTGAAGGAAGTAGAGGATCTTTTGCGTTCCCTAAGTAAGTCAATAGTACTATAATATTAATGTCTTATTGTGATAATTTTGTTAGGTCTAAAATTCTACATTTAAAACTACAAAAACTACTAAAAAAATATTTAAAACTACATTAAAAGTTTATGTATCTAATTTATATTATGAGTCAAATACATAAATTTTTATTAATTAAAATTTTATTCAACTTGTCTCTTATAAAAATTATTAGGAAGTAGTTAACTACTCTAATGTTAGTTAATAATAATACCTTTGTAGAGTTTGGTTGACAGATGATTAGTTCTATTCGAAATTCAATTTTTTTTATAGTAAAAGTAGTTTCGATTAAGTTGAGGATCCAAGTTATGTGATTTTTATTGAGTGATTCGTCTTTTTAATCATGTTTTAACATTGATTCATTAGAGTTTAAATTTTAATTTGTTGATTTTTATTTAATGACCAAAATCAAACGACAATGTGAGTGTATAGTATTTCTCAGTGAACTTAGTTTTTCTTTTTTAGGTTTCTTTCTGGAGTAATTACTTGAAATCCAATAGTAGTTAAATTCAACTAAGTTTCTTCATGGAATCATTAGTTGAAATCCAATAATAGGTAAATCCAACAATAGGTAAAGTATAGGTAGAACTTATTAGATACCATTGATTTTGATATTAATAAGTTTGTCTACTCACTTTTTTTTTTATTGTAGTTTTCTATCTTAGTCTACTCTATTCTATCTATTATTTTTCCAACTTTTTTCAGTTGGATAAAATCTATTAGTCTTACTGAATTGAAATGTATTGAAAAAAATCTAAATCTTACGTTAAAAATAGATAGAATTCTACTAAATAGTGACATGTCACACCTGATACCGGTAAGGATTCTCTACCTTTGAGTCTCCTACTTTTGGTGACTTTGTATTTATTTCTTTCTTCATCAATCATTCTCTCTCTTCTAAATAAATTTTAATATTTAATTTTAATTATCAATTTTACTCTAAAATACACTAAAGTCAAGTCACCAAAGTCACCCATCACCTAAGGTAGAGAATCTATTTCCCACTTGATACACTGATTTTGTATAATATATAGCAGAGATATTTTATTATATGTTTAGAGTTAGAAAATATTTTTCTTTGTAATATTTTATGAATAAAATTTAAGATATTGGAAAAATTTTAAATTCAATCACAACAATAATACTAATTTATTGATCTAATTTTGTTAAAGCCCGAATAATGAAAATAGGTATGAACACTTACATACTCAAATAATAAGTGTACGAATATTAAAATTGATACTCACAAAGATATCTTTTTTAAACGATAGTATAGTATGGAAAGAGGTAGTATTCTACTCAACCCAAATACTATTCATTAACATCTCTAATTATTAGTAATAATTGTAATAGTAGAATTATAGCAAAAGAGGTTATACTATGTGAACTTAAGTTTAACTTCTTTGTTACTTATATTTAGTCCTAATGTCCTTCGAATAGGATCAGTGTATGGAACATATGGAAAAAAAAATAGTAATATAGTAGGTAAATTACCACACGAGTATCCTAAATTCTTAGAGTGTTGAATAAGGAATAAAAAATAAAAAAAATATTTTTGACAATTACATCATGACTGTTAGGATTTTTTTTTTTTAATTTCTTGTTCTTAATTTGTGGTACTAACTAAAAAAAACTCTTATTATTGTTTTGTTCTTTGAATGAACAGGTTAGGTTGGGAACTGATTGGAAGTCCTGTCAAAATGCCAAAATCAAAGGATCTTGATCTAAAGAAGAATAAGATTCGATGTGTGCGATTTCAGTGTTGTGGATTCTGATGGCTTCATATTTTAATTTTCCTATTTTTAACTTTTCAAGAATGAATTCTTTTGTGCAGAGTAGTTCATTAGAAAATGTCATTCAACATATGTCAGTATATATATCTAACTAGCAAACTAAGTTGATTGTTGAGTTGGTTTGATTAAAAACGTTGGACATGAGTTAAGTTAGTTTTGAGTTCTTAAGAATATTTTTGTTTTAGTTATGTTTTTCTGTTATAAAGTAATGAACTGAGATATCTCAAGCATGTAATCGAAAATAGATTATTAGATGTAATTTTTACATATTTTTTAACATCGCTTTGTCCAAAAATATCCCTATCTATATCCATATTAAAAATAAATAAGTTATTGTATCCTATCAATGTTCCATTTTTGTGGACGAAAACAATAAATTATGGACCTTATGCTGACCCCTATGTTGATCGAGGCTAGTTGTAGTCCCATGCTTACTAGTTACCATGCGATTCCACTTTTTCTTCTGATAATTTTTTAATGGCTGGTCCTGACAACTAGCTAGGTATGCCATGAGAAATTAGTATCATTAGTTGGAATGTCAGGATAATCTACATGTAGTTTTCCAAATTTAAAATACTATGTCCGGTATTATAATTATGCTGTTATGGTTAATGCAACCAAGAAAGGTTGCTAGAGTTTATGAAGTTGGTGAGAGTACATCACTTGCAGTACAAATGGCAACATTGACTAATCTACTAAAAAACATTGTTACAACATTTGCATCAGCAACTGCAACACCAATAGTAGTGCTAGCTGCTACTACCAATGTTGTAGCATGCGTATATTGGGGGGGAGGGCATGTTAATGAAGAATGTATTGATAATCCTATCTCTATAAATTATGTGGGGAATAGAAACAATCCTTACTCAAGCAACTATTATCTAGGGTGGAGAAATCACCCCAACTTTTCATGGAGTAATCAAGGGAGGGCACAACAAGAAAACCTTTTCATTCTCCTTGTTTTCCACTAGTACCAGCTCAATCAACAGAAGAACCATCTTTAGAAGAATTGTTAAAGGGATTTTTAGTCAAGACAGCTTCTTACATGGCTAAGATTGATTCTGATATGACTAAAATTGAGGCCACTATGTACAAGCAAGGAATATCAATTAAAAATTTGGAGACTCAATTGGGCAACTTGCTACAAGTATGAATGGAATATCTAGTGGTTCCATTTTGTGAATGAATTTTGTGTGTTTGGAGAAACCTTTCATTGATGTTTACAAAATTTGGAGAAAGTATTGGAGAGATGTGAAGAAACTAATTTGATAATAAATCGGGAGAAGTGTCATTTTATGGTTAAGGAGGGCATTGTGTTGGGACATAAGATTTCTAAGAAAGGTTTGGAAGTGGATAAGAAAAAAATTGAAGTAATTGAAAAGTTGGCATATCCTACTTCTGTTAAAGGAATTAAAAGCTTCCTAGGACATGTCTCTCAAATTTCAAAACCACTTTACAAATTGCTACAACATGATGTAGCATTTGAGTTTACATAGGAATGGCAACGGGGCGAGGGGGTAGAGGCGGATTTTGCCTTCTCGATCCTACACCCGACTAATCAGGAAAACCCACACCTGCCCCTGTTGCATAGCGTATGTGAAATTTAAGCCCTCATCCTCGCTCGCAATGGGATTCGAGTTTTTCCGCCCACATTAGCACCTAATCATATATATAAAATTATAAATTGAAAAATCATATATATTATAACTAATATAATAAATTAATTATTATTAGATAATAATAAAATTAAAAAATATTTTCTATAGAGATAAAATTATAATTTTTAGTATTTAAAAAAATATTAAGTATATTCAATATATATATATATATATAATTTAAAAGTTACAATAATATTATTTTTAGAGTGAGTCGGAGTGGATATCACCACTCACAAATCTGTCCCCACTCTTAAATTTAATTTCGAAAAAAATCCGCACTCACATCCATATCCAATCAAAGTGAGTTTTCTCCGACCAAGTGGGTTCGGGTGGGTGCCCTTAAATGCAGGTTGTCATCCTTAAGTTTACTATTGAATGTGTGAAGGACTTTGATACTCTGAAGAAAAAACTCATCATAACACCTGTCGTCACAACTCCTGAGTGGGAAAAGCCATTTGAAGTCATCCACTATATTGTGGGGGCAGTTTTGGGTCAAAGGTAGGGGAAAATGTTCCACTCTATCTACTATGCTAGCAAGACCACGATTGATGCTCAATTGAATTACACCACCACTAAGAAGGACCTTTTGGTTGTGGTCTTTGCATTTGATAAATTCAGATTACACTTAGTGGGTATAAGGGTCATTGTCTACACAAATCATGTTGCCATTAAGTACTTGATTACTAAAAAGAATGCAAAACTAATGCTTATAAGGTGGGTGCTACTGTTGTAAGAGTTTGATCTGGAGATAATGGATAGAAATGGTATGGAGAACCAAGTTGCATACCACCTTTCTAGAATCTCTTAACGTGCAAAAAAAATGAATGAAGTGTTGATTAAGGAGACATATCTTGACAAGAAGCATCTGAGTATGGTTGAAATGCAGTACGATGTTGCAAGGCCTTGGTATGTTGATCTAGTAAATTTCTTGGCAAGTGGAGTGATTCCTCCAAAATTGAATTTTCAACAAAAGAAAAGTTTCTTTCATAATACTAAGAAGATGTGTTGTAGAGGAAGATATCCCTAATGTCTTGAAGCATTGTCATGTATCTCCTTATGGAGGACTCTTTGGGGGAGTAAGAACACAACAAAAGTACTTAAATCAGGTTATTTATGGCCAACTCTCTTCAAAGATGCTCATGCAATGGTAAAAACTTGTGATAAATGTCAAAGAGTTAGTAATATATCAAGCAAGCAAGAAATGAATGGCATAGTACTTGAAATGGAACTCTTTATGTATGGTGAATTGACTTTATGAGTCCATTTCCCCACCATATGACAACTCTTATATTTTGTGGTTGTTGATTATGTGTCCAAGTGGACAGAGGCATGAAGACACGCATTTTTAAAATAAATTATTTGAGAACCTATTGACTAAATATGGTGTGAAACACAAAATTTCTACTGCTACCTACCGTCTACAAACAAGTAGACAAGTGAAACTGTCAAATAGAGAGATAAAAAGAATGGTAGAAAAAGTTGTAAATCCCACTGAGAAGAATTGGTCTTTTCATTTGGATAATGCTTTGTGTGCTTATAGAACTGTCTATAAGACCCCTTTAGGGGATGTCACTCTGTAGATTTGCTTCAAAGATGGGAGTTCCATATGGGAGAGAAAGTTTTGCTTCTTTTTAATTATAGATTAAAACTTTTCTTGGAAAATTAAAATCAAGGTGGTCTTAACCCTTTGAAATTTCAAAAATTTATCAACATGAAGTTGTTAGCTTGAAAGAAAAACCAGGAACGAAATTCTAGGTGAATATAATAAAAAAAGTATAGGTAGCAAATTAAAAATTCAATAATTTTGAATGTAAATAACAATATTTTTCAAAGATATAAATTTGACAGACATTATGTTTAATTCTAAAAAAAAACATGGAAAAAAAAATACTAAGAAATCTTCACTGGAAAATAAATGACATTACTACCAATACATGGTGAAGGACACATCAAATCTTCATTTGTAATTTAGTCTTCATTTTTTGAAAGGCAAAAATGGATATATTGATGCAATTTAGTCTATTTTGCTTTTCCTCTCGCATATATCTTTGAGGAGAATGTGAAAGTAGAAACATGTGACCTCTATTTGCTGCATAAAGGAAGATAGAATAATAAGAAATAAAAATAAAAATATAGTATCTACAAAAAAAAATCACAACTATCCAATAAATAACACCAATAATTTAAAAAAGACAACTTAAAAACATTACAATTTTGTCTAACTATTTTTAAAATAAAGGATGAACTCAAGATTGCTTTTGTGAGGCTCATTTTTATATACATGAAGCTTCCTGTTTCAATGGCTCATTTAAACTAATCAATATAAGATAAGTTTCACATTTGGTGATATATAACCCGACACAATTGATATCATATATATACACCTCAAAAAAAGTATTATTGTTTTTACCAAGCTTGATAAAAAAAATACTTAAACTTAGATAAGTGATTTTCATATAAGTTTAATTTTTTTTTACTTTAATTACAATTTTAGTCTCTTTATTTTTAATAATTCACAAAATTTATTTATTTATTTTAAAAGTAGACAGATTTAACTCATTCATTGATTATTTAACTAAAAAATGATGAGGTATCATGTCTTAAATAACGTGACATATGATATGATGATGTAGAGTGATTAACACTCATGAAATTGAAATAAAGCAAGTAAAAACTTAGCTTTTAACTTCATAAATTTTTCATATTTTTAATTTAATTAATAATATATGAATAATTAATGCATCTAAATAGTTCTATATTATAAAATTATATATTACATCATTTAAAATATATTAAATCATCAATTTTTTGTTCAAAACTCTGAAAGAGCGACCAAAACTGTCAACTTTTAAAATAGATGGACCAATTTTGTGAATTGATAATTATAAAGGGGCCAAAACTACAATTAAACAATTTTCCTTTGTGTTTTATTCGATGAGTTCGTATGTTCGTTTGTTGTCTTAAAGGAGCATTGTTTGAAGAGTTAGCTTTAATCAACTACAAATTCAACGAATGATTTCGACGTCATCAACATTTATAACTCTAGATACATGACTATTCCTTGAATTTTAAATTTGTCACAATTGTAATCTTTTTTTATAAGGCCAACTAAAAGCATATATAGACCTAAGACGAGTTTAAATACGAGGTCTTATAGAGTCTATAATATATTAGTAAATTTATTAACTTTTTTTATGAAAACTATATTTTTAGACACTTTAGAATAAAAATTCATTTATTAACTTAATATAATGAATTTTGTGTAATATTTTATTTTTAATAGATAATTAAGTTGATTAATCTAGTATTTGTTGAGACAATATAATTAACACGACATATGATTATGATGATATAAAATGATTAACGCCTATGAAATTGAAATAAAACACACTAAAAATTTAATTTTTAATTTTAATTTTAATTTTTTTTTCATATTTTTAATTTAATCAATAATATATAAATAATTAATACATTTAAATAGTTCTATATCGTATAATTATACACTATATTATTAATAATTACATTGTTTTTTAATTCAAAATTTTTGAAAAATATAAAGACTATTAATTTTTAAAATACAAGGACCAATTCTATAAATTGATAATAGTAGAAAAACAAAGTTGCAATAAGATAAAAATGTAATCATGATTCAAAATTTTGTGAGTAAAAAGAAACTGAAATTTTGTGAAAGAAAATGGTGCCAACTTCACTTCAATTGTCCGGTTAGTTTTTTTTTTTGTTTGAACGGAACAGAAAAGAACACGAAAAATCGTTGAAAACATTTCCCACGTAGTTGCAAATGCGAGGACAACAATGGCAGAAGAGAGCAACGAGAAGGGAATCCAAATTCGAACCCTAACTGGTGAATCCATCACTCTTCACATCACTCCCACTTCAACTGTCGAACACCTCAAGCTTCTACTCAATCACTCTTTCCCTCCCGCCACAATCTCCCCCAATTTCCATCTCTTTTTCAAGGCACTCTCTCTCTCTCTCTCTCTCATTTCAAAATTTTTATTCCATCACTTTACTCTTTTACTAATGTTTATTTCTAATTCATTATCATTTTTATTCTTCTTCTGCAACTTTAAAAGTTTTTTTTTTTTAATTCATAAAGTATTATAGAAACAATGACATTTTAGGATTAAACGGTTATTTTGGTCGTAAATGTTGACGCAGTATTATTATAATCCTTGGATATATCAAAATTTCGAAAAAGATCATTGTTAGTAATTTTAATGAGCAAAAACTAACTAGCTAAAGATACATTCAATTATTATTTCAATTTTACACCGAAAAAATAACATGTTGTATGTGAACTAAATTCAAGAATGTTTTTAACTAAGTTCAAGAATGTAAGCTATTTGGGATATTGTATGACATATTCAAGTTTCCAAATGAATATTTACTCGAAATTTTAGTTTAACTAGGATTTGGATAACAATGCTGAGATGATCAAACATTTCTGGTTTCAGGGAGATAAATTGCAATTGCATGATCAAATTGGTTCTTATATCATCCAAAGCGGGGAGTTTCTTGTCTTGGTTCCATTCGCCAAGAAGGAACCAACTCGGACGGAGAAACATGATGATTTGTTTTTCTCTTCTCCAAATGTTGCTTGCAATGCTTCAACTTCTAATCTTGCAGATACAACATGGTCCAATATAATGGAAGATTTGTCACAATTAGGCGATACTAATGAAAAAAAGGATGATAATAATGTATCTAATTTCGAAAAAGAAAAAGAGAAAACTGTGGAGGTTGAAATGAAAAGGGGTTTGGGTTCTGAGAAGCAGATAGAGCTTCCTTATAATCTCATATTGAACTCACTGGATTATAACAGTGAGAGTGTTATTGGAGAGCCTAGTTGTGAGGTTTTTTCGAAGGTTTTGGAGTCCGTGAATTGTTTATCTGATCTGCCTCTTGGACACTGCAAGTTGTTCAAGAGAGCTTGTTTGAAGGGAGCTTTTTCCAATGATGGCGGTGGTGTTACTTGCTTGTGTCCACTGTGGTTGAAGATCGTTGTGAAGTCGTTTGCTTTTGCAAACATTTTTTCCGCATTTCTTTATTTACAGGGTAGGAATGTGACAACGTGTCTACTGGAAGAAGCTCTTGATCAGCTTGCGAAGTTCGGAGTCAAACTTGGCCTCCATGACATGAAGCATCTTTCCCTTCTTTGTCCTCATGTAAATTGATTGATTTTATCATTTTGATTAATATTTCTTTGGGGGGTTTGTGAAGGTTTATTTCTTTCATTTAAAAGATTAAATTTTTTACATGCTTCATCACCTTATGATTCATGTTTAGATGTGTGGTATGCCTTATATAGTGTAAAGTAAACTTAAGGTAAGGTATAATTTGGGGATTGAATCCTTTGCAGTTGGTGTGTTTTGTAGATGACATTGGGAAGGCGTGTTTTGGTGATGTCATTGTTGTAGTAAATCATTCAACTAGTAATGAAGATCAAATTGAACATAATCCTAAAAGAGGTACATGACATCAAAGATGTGTTCTGTTGTTTTGCAAAGTTCAGTGACATTCTTTTCCATAATGATTCCTTTATTTTTTTTCTTCCTATTTTGCTTGACATGTCCTGTTTAATAGCTCGCAAGTGGCTGCATGTTTCAAAGATTGTCAGTACATTAAAGAGAAGGGACAGTTCTTTCCGAAAATTTCTGGGGCGGGCTTTTGAGCAGCTTCAGGTACTCCATTTTTTTTACATAAACCAGCATGAACGATCCATTGCATACTCATTTATATTGACTTGAAGTTTGCATTTGGTCTTATTGTAGTATATATACTATGCGATCAAATAAAATGCCCATGTTAGTAATCAATGCAATCTTGAATAATGTGCATTACCATTGAACTTATTTGCAGTTTAAAATTGGAGACGAGATGAACGTGGGAATTTCCTTGGAAGAACTGCTTGCAGCAGTCAAGGACCATGATTTTACCATAAAAGAGAACAAGTCAAAACGTGTAAAGAGAAGCTCAACCTCCTCAAGACCTGACAAGGACTGCATTGGGTGCCATGTGTGTATTCATCTTGCGATATGTCCATCCTAAATTTTTTAGCTCTCTGTATATAATCAAATCATGTAAATTTACCATCATAAAGATAAGCAGCATTAGGGAAAAATAAATTGCTGGTTTTTATATTCTAAATCTTACACAATTTTGATTAATCCAAAGGGGGGCTACAATTTTTTTGGTCAATCTCCATTCAATGTCATGATATTGCATACAAAACAAAATCATATGGCTGGGGTTAAATTATGTTTAAATTATGCTGTTAGGATAGAATTGACTATACAGTTCTAATTCATATCACTTATTCTTGGCTTGGCAGGACACAAAGTCATTAATGGCTGTTGACATGGTTGAACATCTTAAGAAAGGAATTGGATCTGAAGGACAGGTTTTTTATTTTTTACTGTAATCAATGCTTCGTTCTTTTGGCAATACAACACATGAAATCCTTAATTTACCATGATTTGCTGGATCTGCTACCAATAGTGTACTGTAAAATACACAACCAATAATGTTTATGTTGTGAAAATGTATATGAAAAAACCTTTGAGTTAATCTGTGTCTCAATTACACACTGGAGAATAATATATAGTATACATATATAGAGTCAAGTAGATGGATTATAATTTCTCAAATTTCGGTAAATGCATAACTACTCTATTTACAACCATTCTAATACTCTTCCTCAAACTAGAGCGTAAAAATTATACAAACCAACCTTGTTAGATATATAATCAATAATGTATTCTCCTTAATGAAATGGGAATCTATCTAAATGTGTTTGTTCTCCCATAGCATTGGATTCATTGGGTGAGCACATGGTATAGAGTTTCTCACTGGGCTAGATACCATATTGAGGTAGTGAAAATGAAAAACATTTGAGTGAATCGACGCATCTCAATTAGACACCAGAGAATAATATATATACAGAGTCACGATTACAAGGATTATAATTTCCCTAATATTTGTCATTACATAATTATTCTATTTACAGTAATTCTAACTGTTTATAATTCAATTTGATCTTCTTTTTATCACTCATGAAAATGCATCAAGGCATGACTTACTTAGCTTAGTGCCAAAGCATGAATGTGTGGTTAATGCAGATTGTGCATATCAAAGACATATGTGCCAGAAAAGCCATTTACAGTGAGATCCCAGCTGAACTATCAGAGAAAATGAGATCTGCACTGAAGTATATTGGAGTTACCAAATTGTATAGTCACCAGGTATGAGTTAAATGTGTGAAAATGTGCCTTAGTAGATAATAGTTTCTGACTTTAAGAATAAAACATTTTGTGCTGCTTGGTTTACATAGGCAGAGTCTATACAAGCCTCCCTTTTAGGGAAGAATGTTGTTGTGGCTACAATGACATCTAGTGGTAAATCTCTTTGTTACAACCTGCCTGTTCTAGAAGAGCTACTTAAGAATCCATCATCATGTGCTATGTACATATTTCCTACAAAGGTTTGTTCTCAGTCTGTTATTTAATTTCTTATTCTAAATTCCAAGTGCTTTAAGATAGTCATACACTCTCTCTTCCTCAATTTTTGTGTGGAGGTTGTTGTAATTAGATAACTAAATTATTTCATGCTGGCAGGCATTAGCTCAAGATCAGCTAAGATCTTTGTTACACATGACAAAAGAATTTGATGTTGACTTAAATATTGGTATATATGATGGTGACACTTCTCATAGTGAAAGGACATGGCTACGTGATAATTCTAGATTGGTAATCTAATAACTAGTTTCTCCTTTAAAACAACTAGTTTCTCCTTTAAAACGGGCAGATTATGGTGAAACACACTTCATTTTATATTATATATACTGCAGTTAATCACAAATCCAGATATGTTACACATATCAATCTTGCCCTACCATCGGCGATTTAGCAGGATTTTATCGAATCTAAGGTATTATGTTTGGAATATACACCATATTGGTTTGGTTTACATGGAATATTGCTTAAAGGATTGTTATACTTATTGTGGTGGTTTACTCTTAACCAATTAGGTTTCTGGTAATTGATGAAACTCATACCTACAAGGGAGCATTTGGATGTCATACCGCTCTTATATTAAGGAGGCTTAGGCGACTCTGCTCACATGGTTTGTGGCGTTTTAAGAAATGTCTTCATATTTATTGTTCTACTTAAATTTTAAATTGAAATGTGAACACAGTTTGTCTCGATTGCAGTATATGGAGCTGTTCCTTCTTTTATTTTCTCTACTGCAACTTCTGCGAATCCTCATGAGCATTCTATGGTATATACTTCTCTTAATAATTTTTATACACTCAGTATACATGCTGTGTTAGTCACAATGTGTCTGACCTACAACACATCATAGGCACTAGAGACATAGTGATAATAAGAGGGAAAAATCACTGTATTAATGCAGGTCATAGACATGTATGAAACTAATCGAAGTGATAACAGGGTCTGAATATGGAAATGGAAATAAAATGAATAGAATGTAGAGAAAGAAAATAGCCCAAGCAGTTAGGGTGTGCCTGCCTAGTCTTTTCTAGAGGTTCAAGACAATTCTATCCACTCCACACTACCCTCCACCCCCTTAAAGACACACCTTGTTTTCAATGTGGAAATTAGGAATCTGATCATGTTATGTAAGCAAGTTCTCCCACTTTATAAGAACTTCTTTAGTTCATATTGCAACTTGCAAGTGCTGCAGCTAGCTGTACCTTTAGTGCTAATGTTTGTCAAGTATGGAAGAAAGAGTTGACTGGTAACCTAAGTAGATACAAATTTCTTCAACAAGGAAACGTTGAAAACTGAATGCTCCTATGATTCAACATGTTAGTGGAAGTCCTCAATTTGACTCAATTTCATCAACCTAGGACATTTTCTCACCCAACTTTCTCTTTGTTGGCTTTTAGAATATCTTTCGAGTCTCCCTTTTTTAGTGTCATATTTGAAATTTCCAAGTTTTAAATCTCTTATTTGTTCTCATCTTCTATTGGATCTTGGATTTTGATGTTTCCGATCATGAAGTCGACAATCCTTTCCTTTTCTCAAAATTATCGCAACAAAAAATTCTACATCATATTACTGTTGTTGATGGTTCGAAAGCTAAAGTCTCAGGTATCAATCAAGTCACTCATGTTAGGTCCTAGAATAAAAGGGAGTTTGTTAAGATTGGAGTTAAGAAGTTAGTTAGGGGTTAGTTGTTAAGTTTGTTAGATTTTTTGTTTTAGTTGTTAATCCTATGATTTATAAATAGGACTAACCTCCCTTTAGGAGAGAGGGTATGAATTCATTTTATGAAAGATGTAAACTAGAGAATACTCTAGTGAGGGAAGAATGCTCCCTGGGGGGTAGCCTTGAGTGCAAGGTTATCTTATTCGTTGGAATCCTTTTGTATCTTCTCTTTCAATCTCAATATACCAACAAGAAAGACTTTATTTGTTGCAATCTTTATTTGTTTGAATTTGTTTTTACACCATTCCTCTAGGAATTCTTTTTTGCTAAAAGAAAGGATCCTAACGACTCCTCTCTCCTTATTATCCTTAAACTTTGTTTGCTTTGTGCCTGATTCTCCTTTTAATTTAATTTTAGTTAGTCAACTCACTTGCACTTTTGATTGTCTTTCACCTTTACTGTTACTTATTTTTGTATTCAGGATCTAAGTATAGGGTGGACGATTAGCACCAGATATGAATCACATGATCTATACTATTTCTAGTCTCCATCTTCCATTGTCTACACTACTTCAAATTCTCCAAGTCTAATTCATCGCAGTCTAGGTCATCTAAATTTAAATAAGTTGAAGAAAATGGTTCCTGATTTCTCTCATTTGATGTCCTTGAAATGCGAGTCAAGTTAGTTAGGAAAACATGTTCATTCTATCATTCCAAGTCGAGGTCACCATCAACCAAATTCTCCCTTTGATCTTGTTCATTCTGATGTGTTGGGTCCAAGTCGCGTCACTTCTGTTTTAGGGTTCTGGTACTTTGTCACTTTTATTGGCGATTTTTCAAGATGCACATGGATTTTCCCAATGAATGAATTCTCAGAGTTGTGCTCCATATTCCAAATTTTTTGCAATGAGATTCAAACTCAATATGGGCATTCTATTCACGTCTTGCACAAGGACCATCCAAAAGTATACCTTTCTGCTCCTTTTAATAATTATATTATATGGCATCTTGCGGTATGATCATCAATCATCCTGACCTCATATCTCTTAACATAATGATATTGCGGAAAGCAAACATTGTCATATTATTCACAATCACATTGCATGTCCCTGTTGATACATGCAAATCCTCTTACGATGTTTTGGGGTTATGCTGTTCTCATTGTTGTCCAAGATTTGTTAGGCCAGTTGTTATCTGGCTACTTAGATTGCACTTTATAAGTGAGAGACATCTATCACCTTTGAAGTCAATTTTGTGGAATTCATATATGACCAACTCAAAATTTAAGAAGCACTAATCCATATTTATTGTACAGGACTCAGTCCTAATTAAATAGGGAAACTGATAGGAATGGGTTGGGTCCCGCAAATGATGAGGGGGATCTCTTAGTTAATAGAATGAGGTGAGGCCTAAGCAATTGCGAGTATATGTGAGAAACGATAAGAAAGGGAGTGCAGGAAAAATGTGATTGCCTAGCTGGCATAGTAAGTTAATATTCCACTAATAAATAGGAGTGTGTGGGGAGGTAGTTGGATGTTTATTTTTTCAATTACACCTTATAGGTTGGGCAGTATGAGAATTGTTTTTCTCTAACTGAGGACATTAGCTCTGGAATCATTTTCTATTTTCTTATCAATTAATAAAATAATTCTGTAAATCTAATTCTATCTTACCTCTGATCTATCAATTGGTCTGACCTGCTACGTTCATGCAAACCAGAATGGACGCAAGAACCACCAGACTGGAGGAGCATTTGGGACGTGTGGAGGATAACATTGAGTCGTTATGTGACTTCATTGGTTCTGAAATTCAAAGGGCTTTGACGACGTCTCAGGACAATATTACAGCGGTTCCCTCACCGTTAGATGAATTCTGTTTAGCTGCGAAGGTGGAATTGCCAGCGTTTATCGGTGATGATCCAGTGGCTTGGATCACTCGAGAAGAAACGTATTTCGACGTACAACGCATTTCGGAAGACGTGAGAATTCAATTGACGAAGCTTAGTATGGAAGGTCCTACGGTTCATTGGCTCAATTTATGGCACGATTCTACGGAGGATCTGTCTTGGGAGAGTTTGACAGAGGCGTTGATCGTTCGTTTTGGTGGTGGCCGTTTGGAGAATCCTTTTGAAGAATTGAAGGAATTAAAACAATCAGGATCTGTGGAGGATTATATTGCTGAATTCGAATTGTATTCTTCACAGTGTGACCGTTTACCGGAACAACAGTTTCTTGGTTATTTCATTGGTGGTTTACGTCATGACATTCGTTCTCGTGTGTGTACCTTCAGGCCTCGTAATCGTTACTTAGCGATGTAATTGGCTCGTGATGTTGAAAGTGAATTTGCTGCAGTTTCGGGGTAGGGATCTGGATCTCGCTGGGTCAAGGTTCTTGGGCCCGATTTCAAAAACCTAATTGGGTCAATCACGAAGGGGAAGGGGACATATTTGCAAACCCTAACCAGACTAGCAACAATGTGGGTAAAATGCGTACCGGGCTGGGTCCTGGATCTCAAATCGGGTCAACACACCCTCCCAATTCTACTCTTCCTTCATGTCTTAAGTCTGGTGACGTTTCACGCTGTCAGTCACACAGTGTTTGCCATTTACCAATCGCTGAGGTTAATGAGCGTCGCGCGAAGGGACTCGGTTTTCGTTGCAATGACCGATGGGATCCCCTCCATCAATGCGCAACAAAGCAGTTACGATTGATTATCTTGGGGGATGATGAAGTGGTCAACGATGAAGGAGAGATTGTGGTGCTGGAGGTTGAGTCGGAAGAAGACAAGAAACGCAAGGCAGTTCAATTTGTGGTTGGTGATTGGGTTTCCTCAAATTACGTCCTCATCGACAACAATCGATTGTGCATAGGATTCATCAAACATTGGCTCTCAGATTTTTTGGTCCTTATCAAATCATTAAGAAGATTGGGCAGGTTGCTTACAAGCTACAGTTACCAGCAACATCTAAAATACATCATACTTTTCATGTGTCTCTATTGAAGAAAGCTGTAGGCAATTATACTGCTACAACTCAATTACCTAGCAGTTTGGAGTCTGACACTTGGGATATTATTCCTGCTAAGGTTTTCCCATGGAGGGATAAGTTTGATGGTGGGCAACATAAGCGAGAATGGTTGATTCGGTGTGAAGGCATGGATGTTGGAGATGCTACCATGGAAGAGGAAATGCTGCTGAAGAGTTAATTCCCTGATTTGCGTCTTGAGTACAAGACTACTGTTGAAGGTGGGGGTGATGATAGGAATGGGTTGGGTCCCACAAGTGATGAGGGGAATCTCTTAGTTAATAGAGATGAGGTGAAGCCTAAGCAATGGCGATTATATGTGAGAAAGAATAAGAAAGGGAATGTAGGAACCATGATTATGTTGTTATTCTCAGGGTTTTATCAACATTCATGATTATGTTGTCTTTTATGTGATTATAAGTTTGTTTTGTAACCTTCTTACAGCTACTATACTGCTGCACTAACCATGAATTTCTATGTTCCAGGAACTTGCAAATTTACCCACAGTGGAGTTATTTCAGAATGATGGAAGTCCATCCGCAAGAAAACTTTTCATCCTTTGGAATCCTGTTTTGCGCCCGAAAGCTGTGTGTTGAAGTTCTATTGTTTTTGTTGAGTGATGTAGCTCTAGTAGTGGTAACTGAAGACATATTTTAGCAAACTAAATGCTGTTGCTACTTGACTGCAGATATTGAAGAAAGCTCGGTTTGCTATGGATAATGATGAGTTGGTGGATGAAAATGATAATTTAGTTCGTTCAAGGTGATAATCCCCATACGTATAACCTTATAAAATTTAGCAACTATTGATTTGAGGCATGCGAGCTTATTTTGACCTGCTTGCTGTGATTAATGAAAACACAGTTCAAGCTTGAGTCAAGTGTTACTGACCAACTTTTCTCAAAGCTTAAGCTAATATTAGATGGAGCCTTGGAATTATTTATACCTTTAATATTCCATCTCATACTAGATCTCTAGGTTCAATGTATGCTTAATGTGCTGCACAGGAAACCTTGACCTTGGGATGATACAACAACAGAATAACCAAGCTTGTTCCCCCAAGGTGGTGTTAACTATATGGATCAATCAACACCATAAAGTCCTGTCATGTATTTGGTTCAGAAATAGACTATAAACCTGTACATTGCTCTTGTTTGTATTATGTGGCACACAATATGGTGATTGGTGACACTTTAATTGATGGACCATGATATTTTTGACGAACATAGTCCACCATTGAAAAAGTTAGTCATGACTAGTGATGATATTTCAAGATGCTAAACAAGTTTGATAACAAGTCTATGATGTTCGTTCTTCGTGGTCTCACAAATTAAAGGAGTTTATTCCTAGTCTAATTCTCAAGTCTCAACAATGTAAAAAAGGACATTGATGTGGATAGTTTTTCTCCCCTTCTAATTGTTCTATTTTTCAAGTTGTTGGACCATGTCTGTTTCGTAATTTCATCTTCAAATTTAGAGCAGTTAGCTATGAGAGTTAAGTATATTTTACAGTGCCCTCCTTATTTGATGTAGTGTTTACCATCAAATTAAGTAAATATGAAATTGTTGATACTGAATAAGTTTACATTTTGTAAACATTTTCTCAAAGTTTATAGTATTCTTAAGTAACTGAAGTTTTCATGCATTGTGCCCGGTTATTACTTTTGCAGCCCAATCGTGGATGTTTCACGCCTTCTTGCAGAAATGGTTCAACACGGTCTTCGCTGCATTGCATTTTGTAAATCACGGAAACTTTGCGAGCTTGTTTTATTGTATACGTATGTAAAATTAATTTCATCTACTTGTATAGTTTGGTAGAATTGATGTTGCGATAGAATTGTTTGCTTTTCCTAAACTCCGTTTGTTATCTGATATCCATTTTGGAATTGGAATTCAAGTTAATGGCTATTTAGTTGCTACGAAATAAAGGTTCTGAATTGATTTAAAATGACACAGACGTGAGATTCTTCATGAGACATCCCCGCATCTACTGGACTCCATATGTGCGTATCGTGGTGGCTACATTGCAGAGGTCAGTTTTACTTCATTCTTCACCTTTTCTGGTTACAAATGTTGGCATTTAGTATGTGTTTATGCAATTGTATGCTTATGTGTGTGCATACAATCTGTCTGCATGTTATGTTCATGTAACTGGATTTCGAAACAGTCCCACTATTCTGACACAAGTTGACACCATATGGGCGGCACCGTATGATACTGATCGTGTAATGCCACACAGTTAATGACATGCAAATACTTGGTTAATTCAGTTCATTACATGGTCGATGAATTATCAATTTTTTCAGACAATTATTTTTTCTTTAACAATCCACTAAAAAGTATATGGTCAATGACGTGCAAAGGATTTTGAACCTAGTTGAGAGCCAACTCTTGATAGAGCCTTGGATGAGGGACTTACAGCAGGCAACTGCCAAGTTTTTCTGTGGTGGAAAAACTAAGATTTGTCAGAATTTGGTTCTACATATATTCAAAATCCTTGTGAAGGCCAAGAAGGATTAAGACCGTGACAAATGACTTTGCTATCATCAAAATATTAGAGGGTCAAACTTCATGAGTTGGGTTCCATCAAGTTCTAATACCTGCTAGTCTTCGGAGAGAAAGACTGAAACTGGTTCTGAATTTACACTCAATATGTTTATGCATATATGTATAATCGAAGATAGGGTTTAAAACAATTTCTAATCTGATCTAAATCTATCATATTTGTTACAACAGAATATCTACAAGGATAGTATCATCACATTGTATTTCAAATTAAAATATCTCTACAGTTCTACAGTTATAAAGGGAGTGAGGGGGATTAATGAATATTCTGGGGGAAAAGGTTTTGACAACCTTAGCAGCTTGTGGGAGGAGCCATCTCTTATTTTATTGTTTTTAAGGAGCAGAGTTCCATTACTTACTATTTCTAATGTAGATTTATCTGGTACCTACCAATTTATTTCTTGTGCATACCATTTTTTAAAAATTTCTTTTATTGTGGAACCTGGCACTGTTTATTAGATTCTATGTTCACTGATAATTCAATGTATTTTTTATACCTATGAATGTTGGAAGCAATGAAATCATTCTCCATTGAAGTTAGGTTGTTGATTTGAACATTTTTCATTTCAATCCAATGGCAGCGCTCATTATTATTTTATTTTATTCTTTCTGTGTTGTTATCGGGATGTTCAGTTTTGGTGATTATATGGGTATCATGAGACTCATTATTGGCGTCTTCACATTGATAGGAAAGAAGAAAGATAGAGAGTGCATTTTTTGGTGGTAAAATTTGTGGTGTTGCTGCAACTAATGCTCTTGAGTTGGGCATTGATGTTGGAGAAATTGACGTCACTCTGCATCTAGGATTTCCTGGTAGTATTGCAAGGTATTTTCCGTTTTTTTTTTTTTTTATAACTTTATTGTGAATATGTTGTATTTCTTATTAATTTTGTACATAATACAATATGATATAAATAACCTAGGGAGTACACTAATAAAACAGAAAGCTAATTAAATCCTAATTAACTCAATTATTTACAATAAAGGAGAGAAATTATGAGGCTATTAAATGCTAAGAGAATATTCCTACGGTACAACTAATGAAAGCTGTACAGCTGTCCCTTAATGGACAAAATTGTAACCAACACTTCCCCTCAAGTTGGATCATAGATGTCAATCATGCCCAACTTGAATCTTAAGTTTTCATAGGTGGCTCTAGGAAGTGCCTTGGACTTAAGTTCAGCTTCTGCACTGCTTCTAGCAACCACATATTGTTCCTTGCTTCTCTAGGTCACTAAGTTGCCCCATACAAAGGAGCAATACCCACTGGCTGATCTCTTATCAATTACTGAGCTTGCCCAATCTGCATCAGTGAATATTTCTATTTTCCTGCTTGTGTCCTTCTTGAAATGCAGCCCCTTCCTTGGTGCCTTTTCAAATATTGCAGGATGCGGTTAACTGCTTTCATGTGAGACTCCCTAGAGTCATTCATGTAGCGGCTAACCATGCTAACAGAAAAACCAATATTTGGTCGTGTGGGTTAGGTAGATAAGTTTCCCAACCAGCTTTTGATACCTTTCTTTGTCAGTAGGTGGACTCTCTTTTTCCTCTCCAATTTTCACATTGGATTCCATAGGAGTGTCTGCTGGCTTGCATCCTAACATCCCTGTTTGTTGAAGTAAGTCAAGTGTATATTTCCTTTGCGATAAATAGATTCCATGTTTGGACCATGCAACTTCCATTCCCAAAAAATACCTTAATTGACCAAGATCTTTTGACTTCAAATTCCTTAGCTAGAATCATTTTCAGTCCTTCAATTCCAGTATAATCGTCACCTGTAATAATAATGTCATCCACATAGACAATGAAGATGGTTACCTTGCCTTCCTTTGTATGCTTTAAGAACAATGTGTGGTCAGTTTGACATTGGGAGAAGCCATGTATCCTAACCACTCGTGTGAGCCTATCAAACCAAGCCCGAGGGGATTGCTTGAGTCCATATAGTGATCTTTTGAGTTTACATACCTTGCCTGAATTTTCTGATGTTTCAAGTCCAGGTGGTATTCTCATGTAGACATCTTCAAGTTCACCATTTAGGAAAGCATTTTTTATATCTAACTGGTGAAGTGGCCAGTCCAAATTTACTGCTAGGGAAAGGAGTACGCGGACTGAATTCAACTTTGCTACAGGTGGAAAGGTTTCTTCATAATCCTCCCCATAGGACTGGGTGAATCCTTTTGCCACCAATCGAGCTTTGTACCTGTTTACACTTCCATTTGCATTGTATTTTACCAAGAATATCCACTTGCATCCAACTGCCTTCTTCCCCTCTGGTAGGTGGGAGAGCTGCCATGTGCCATTCTTTTCAAGTGCCTTAATTTCTTCCATTATAGCAGCCTTCCATTCTGGAACTAGGACAGCTTCATGAAAGTTTTGAGGAATTTCGATGTTGTCCACAAAGCTGATGAAGTTCTTGTACCCCTGCGATAATCTTTCACTAGAAACATGGTTTGCACTGATCGCACCATCCTCTACCTTTCTTTGGTGGACCTCTTACTGCAAGTGCAGAGCCTTCAATGGTTGAACTTGCACTTTGACTTCCCAACATGATTTTCCTTCTGCTTTCTCACTTCTGCAAATGCTTCACGAATGTTAGGGAGAGGGTTAGTTCCAAGAATTCACCCTCTCACTTCATCCAAATTTTCATTCAGTCCCAATAGGAACTGAAAGATTCTATCCTTCTCGACCGGTTTCTTGTACATTTTGTCATCATCTGTGCACTTCCACTCTATGTCTGAATAGATGTCAAGTTGCTGCCCGTATTTTGTGAGTGTATGATAGTACTCGGTGACCGAAGAATCTCAAATATGGCCGAGGTCCACATTTGAGTAGGTCTCCTTGGCTGCCTTCCATATTTCTGCAGCAGTATCATAATACATGAAATTTTCACCAGACTCATTAGTCATGGAGTTGAGCAACCATGTCATAACAAGACTGTTTTCAAGTTTCCATTTTTCATGGTTGGAATCAGTCTTTTTTTTTGCTGCTTAACCTCGCCAGTGATATAGTCTTCCTTTCCTTTTCCTTGGAGGAAGATGTGGACAGATTTGGACCACCTTGTGTAGTTCTGCCCATTGAGTTTGTAGCTATAATAATAGTTGTTTCATGATGACTGGTGGTGTTTCCAGTCGTTGCTGCCTTAGGGTCAGCATCTAGGATGCTTTGACTGCTCTGTTTTTCTTCCATGAGCAAATCCTAATTTTTATTTTTTATTTTTTTATTTCCGGATCAGAACTGTAGCCCTGATACCATGTGAATATGTTGTATTTCTTATTAATTTTGTACAAAATACAATGTGGTATAAATAGCCTAGGGAGTACAAGTAAAATAGAAAGCTAACTAAATCCTAATTAACTCAATTATTTACAATAAAGGAGATAAATTATGAGGCTATTAAATGGTAAGAGAATATTCCTACGGTACAACTAATGTAAGCTGTACAGCTGTCCCTTAATGGTCAGAATTGTAACCAACACTTATTGTCCTTTTTAATAGTTTATTTTGTGTGAGGTTGACTGATTTCCTTTTTATTTTCCAAAAAAATATTTTTTACTTTTAGCTTGTGGCAACAAGCTGGTAGGGGTGGGAGGAGAGATAAGCCATCTCTAGCTGTCTATGTTGCATTTGGCGGACCACTTGATCAATACTTCATGAAAAATCCTAGGAAACTTTTTGAAAGACCAATTGAATGCTGTCATATTGATTCACAAAACAAGCAGGTTCTTAATTTTTAGAAATAGTCTTTTCATGATTATTGATGTTGAGTTTTTAACAAATGGAACAGTTTGTTCTAATACTGACAGACTATGGTCAGGTTCTTGAACAGCATTTGGTCTGTGCAGCTCATGAACACCCTCTAAGTGTGCAGTATGATGAGAAGTATTTTGGTGCTTGCTTAGAGAGTGCTTTAAATTCTTTAAAAGATAGAGGATACATATGTTCCGATCTGTCTGATTCTTCTAGAATTTGGAACTACATTGGTCCCGAGGTATATGAGATTCTTAAACAAATCAGGTTTAATGTCTTTATGGTGTAGTTTACTTCTTTATTATTGAGCTCTTAGAAATGTTTGGAAATTGTACTATGACAATTTTTTCTTGTTTTTCTTTTCCAGAAATTACCTTCACAAGCAGTCAATATCCGAGCAATAGAAACTGTTAGATACAGTGTCATAGATCAGAAAAAGAAAGAAGTCCTTGAAGAGATAGAGGAAAGTAAGGCTTTCTTTCAGGTATTGAATTCTACCTACTAATATATGTGGAAAAAGGACTTCGCTGTCTTTTGTAGATTAAAAAGGTAATTTATTTTCTGTTTGTTATCAATACCTCATAAAGTGTATTTATCTTTTACTCAATTCAGGTATATGATGGTGCTGTGTACTTGCGTCAGGGGAAAACCTATTTGGTTGAAAAATTAGATCTATGTAGCAAAACTGCTTTCTGCAAAGAGGCTGATCTGAAGTATTATACAAAGACTCGAGATTATACCGATATTCATGTCATTGGGGGTAATATTGTATGTGATCTTCTTTTTTGTAGAGATCCTTTGCATTATCTTTTTAACTTTTGGCATTTAATTATGGTTAAAATATGGACACAATTGATTTTTGCTTTTTAGAATTGTGAAAGCTCATATGCACATATTCATTGGAAAATTATTTGTGAATTTTAGTTTTTGGCTAGGCATAACTCGACCACAAAAGCTATCTCAAAGGGTGATATGATTGCCCAAGTCTTACCAGGATTGATTTGGCCATATCCCTAGGTGGTTGTTTTGTAGCAAAATAGTTATAGAACTTGTTTGGCAGTTACAGATTGAAGGGAAAAGGCTGTAGATACCATCCTAGAACTTGGACTAGGCTAACTCAACCCTAAATGCTAGCTTAAGGGATGGCAGATCTCAACATGAATTATTAAGCACTAATTTATGCATATCTTCGGTTATTGTGGGTTCTCAGCACACACGCTCCTGCCCCGGATATCTAATGCGGGTTACAGATCTGAACATGAATTCTTGATATTATTACTTGCTCAAGTCTGTGCGATAGAAAAGTGAAAACTGTGTTTAATGGACATGAATAAAGTGTACTTTACATAATTAAAGAAACTAGAAATGATGAAAAATGGATTAAAGGTTCAGAGAATGTAATTCTCTTTATCATCTTGCAATAGATTGATAAGATACATACAATACAATGTTACCTCCATCCCTATATTTAAAACCCACTTGAGATTTTTCTTTGTCCCTTTTCATAAAACCAACCCCTTTCAGTTTTCAGTTGCATTTTTATTTCTTTACTAGCATACCCCTAATTTTTTTCCATCTTTATGTGCAAACTACAATAAGTACTATAATAAAAACCTAAACTAATTCTCTCTCCTAAAGGGTAAACTTGCAAAACAATATAAATTGTCAACAAATATAATAATACAATCAACTTTCTCAATACCTGCGATTTTGCCAACGGGGTCCTACATATAGGGAGGATGTACGGAACCAGACTCTTATTCATGGTTGAATGACAAAAACAAGAGAGATATATGGTAAAACCGTGGGTTTAAAATTACACAAATAAGCTTAAAAACAATAAGATAATTACAAATATTCTATTACCGCCTATAAAAAAAAAATCTTCTATCACTATTTTTAAGATATGATACGATAAGATTGAAAGTTAATCCTAAAAGATAAACCAAGATAATATTTTATATTCTAATGTTATTTATAGAATCAGTTCTGTGGTTATAGATGGAAGCACAAGGGCTTAGCTGAATGGGTTGAAGCAAGGGGGATTTCATTTGTTAGTTCAGAAAACAGAGTAATGCCTTAGTTGTAATTGGGGAGACCCTTCGTAGGAGAATTCTCTCTTTTTCTTTGTTTTTGTATGCAGTCATTATATACAATTTCTTTTTTATTTCTATTATATTTCTATATTCAATGTATTTATCATTAGCATTGATGTTTGATTGTTCGAACGAAATTGTTAGAATATTAGAAAATATCTTATAATATCGTTTATGTTATATTAGAGTATCTTGAGTTATTTCCTATGATCAATTTGTTATTATAGAGATGTGTTAGAATATCTCTCATTATTATTATGATTTGTTCCTGATTTAGGATTGAGTCTATGTTTCTCTATAAATAGAGATTAATGTTGAGTCTTTTGTAATCAAATTAACATAAAGCTTTTATCAATAATGTTCAAACCCTTATTATTTTCTCTCTTCCTTTTCTCTAAAATCCCACAATTTAAACATGGTATCAGAACCTATTTCGATCCTCGTTGAACGATCTTACCTCTATTCTGCTGTCGAGTTCCCAACAGTTTGGAAATATAATCATAGTTTCTTTTTCTCAATCCACTTTCGTGACACATTCCGACACCGGTTTCACTTGTTTTCGTTCAACTTGCTACTGCCGCTGTCACCACCACTATATGCGGCGACGTTTCCGGAAAACGACCACTCCGTCAGCTTCGCCTCTTTCAGATCGGCCCACACCTCAAAGCGCACCGCCGAAAGCCACCACACGCGCCTCACCGTCCACCGCACGTTAGATCCACGCGCCGCCTCTCTTCACTGTGCGTGACGGCATGTCCGACAACCGTTTTAGACGTGGCCTTTTTTGTTGAACTCGCCTCGGTCTTATGGTTCCAAATCTGCCTTTACCAATTTTGATCAACGGAAATGTGTTATTGTGCAAACAACCGTTATCTCTCCTATTTTAGACGCATTATCTCGCCCTAGATTGATCATGGTTTCATTTCATTAAAATCGCACTCCTTCTTGTTCTGTGTTTATCATGCAATTTAGTTCTTACTAATAGATTATAAGAGTGGCTTCTATTCCCACCGATGATCATTCTGGTGGTGTCCCTTTTCCCATAGATGAATCATATTAGTGATGACTTATTTTTCCAATGATGGTCATTCTGACAATGTCTTTTGTTTTCATGATGCCCACTTTAGCATGACAGTTTTTCTTGGATGCACTGGCCCCATTTTTGTCCCAGATGTATTAGTTTTGCCTTTCTCTCATTAAAGTACGCCTCTTCAATATTATTGGTTTGAAGCTTCCAATTGTAGTTTTTAGAAGAACGGACCTTGCTTTGTTCAATTGCTTGCCATGAATTTCTCTTACGCTGATGATCATTCCAACTATTTGACTAGGCTATATTTATAGCAATTCTCTCCGACTTCACCTGCATCCCTGAGTTGCCTTTCTATCCTTTTTATTATTTTGCAGAGCAAAACATTATTTTCTTGTAACAAGCTAAAGCTTAGTAAGCTTTAGCTTGAGGAGGAGTGTTAGAATATTAGAAAATATCTTATAATATCTTTTATATTATATTAGAGTATCTTGAGTTATTTCCTATGATCAATTTATAATTATAGAGATATCTTAGAATATCTCTCATTATTATTATTATGATTTGTTCCTGATTTAGGATTGAGTCTATGTTTCTTTATAAATAGATACTAATATTGAGTATTTTGTAATAAAGTTAGCATAAAACTATTATCAATAATATTCAAACCCTTATTAATTTCTCTCCTCCTTTTCTCTAAAATCCCACGACTTCAACATAAATGAATTCTTTCTAAGCTAGTTTGTCAAAGTTGATTCTTCATAAATCTTTTTTAAGACTATCAGTTTATCATATTTATAATTCCTTTAATGATCAATAGGGATGCTACTTGAGGAAATGTCTAATGTGCACAATCTAATTAGATGGTGCACCATGCAAGACTAATTTTTACCATTCAATCAGAAGGTTCTACTAAACCTAACAGTGCACCCTCCACACTACATCTAGTTCATCTTCACAAGAATTCTCCAACAAAAAATTCAATGCATCAAAACCAGGAGACTTGATTTTCTTCCTAGATTTTAAATCATTTGTAGTTTCATTCTCCAAATCTGAATGTTCCTTACTTCTCTAATTCTCTTCCCTGTTCCAGAACCTTCCACAACCTCCTCCTCCTCACCATTATCATCAATTAATTTTGAATTCTTCCCTCCAAATTCAATCATTAATTTCTACTATTTTTTTCGACACCTCTCCTCAAGTTGACTCGAGGCATATTGATCAAATGCTCCAAGCTTGCAAGAAACATAATTAACTTGAGGTCACTAATGAAACTTTCTTAAGTTGTCTGTTAGTTAATCATTTGTGCAAATAGATTCAATTATAACTTCCTAAGAAAGTACTTTCTGTCAAAAAACGTGACAACCAATTTTAATTTGCTTGGTTATTTCATGAAATGGGGATTAAAGGCTATATGAAATGTTTTTTGATTATCACAGCTTAATTTCATTTGTTGCATATCTCCAAATTTCAAGTAATACTAGCAAAACGCTAGAAATTTCAACACACTTCATTATCAATTGAAATGCATGTGGATCAACTAATAAATTTGAACTCTTGAAATTGTGTTGCCCAAATAATCTCACAAAATGCTAAGAACTAACAAATGATCTGGACCTTATTATTGTTATGATGCTCTCATCATTCATGCCTAACATATTTTAATCAGGAAAAATATACTTCTGAAATCTGTATGTCACAGTAACTGCTAAAAAGTAGTATCAATGACAACAAAGCCGATTAAGGCTCGGTCATTTTACTGAAATCTATAAATATTCAGGTATATCATACTTATATTCACTGAAAAGTCTACATATACATAGAATATTAAATTTAAAATTTATACTTTCACCTTATATCAGAGGGATAATGCTAGGTGATGTTCAGTTCTTTGAAAACCTATGTCCCTTCTATTCTCAGGCTTATCCAGTAATTGATTCTTTCATGTTTCCAAAAACAAATTCCCGTGCTAATGTATGCCAAGTTACAACTACTTGGTTTGGATTTTATCGTATTTGGAGAGGAAGCAATCAAATCATTGATGCTGTTGATCTAGCACTTCCTCAATATTCCTACGAGTCACAGGTGAACTTATTTATGGCACTTCCTCAAACTTCCTACGAGTAACAACTACTTGGTTTGGGTTTTAACTTTCTTGTGTTATGTTGCTGTTAAAAGGCAGTCTGGATTCCTGTGCCACAATCAATAAAAGAAGCAGTGGTCAAGCAAAATTATGATTTCCGTGGAGGTTTGCATGCAGCTTCTCATGCTGTTTTACACGTAGTGCCTTTGTAAGTTTCTGTTGGACATCTTATCAGTGAACAATAATTCTGGAAGTTATGGACAGTTATGTTTTTATTATTTGTCAGTTATTTGTTTAGTTTTAGTTATAAATAGAGAAAGGAAAGGGGAAAGTGATGATAGGATAATTATTGAGTGGATATTGGAGGGAGAGGCCAAGCTCTCTAATTTTTGGAAAGGAGAGAACACGCTCTCGAACATCTTGGTGAGCAATTGCAGTCACTGTTTTTCTTTATCTTTCTATTCTCAGTCAAGTTTGTGAGTGTTTGTAATTTGTACTACAACTTCCTCTGTTTTGAGATTCATTCTTCAGTTGCTAAAGTAATAAATTGTAAGTTTTTTCCTTAATTTTCTGAATCATAAATACCAAATACTATCAGTTTCGTATTGTTAAGAGTTGCACATTGTATGACATATGGTCTGAAAATGTGTTTATAAAACCCTTCACCTTTCAAGTCGGTTTCGTATGGTTGAGTTAGGCCGGACCCAAATTTTAAGCGGGTTTTGTATGGTTGAGTTAGGCCTACTCTGCTATTAGGCCACTCGGGTCACCCTTCAAATGTCTTGTCTAGGGCGTGAGGAGAGTGTGTTAAAAGTCTCACTTTGTATGAGTATCATCTAAAAATGTGTTTATAAGTGGGAGACATCCCTCACCTTAAAGGTCAGATTTGTAGGGTTGATTAGGCCCAACCAAAATTTTAAAACATACAAATGTTAATCATAAAGTTTTCGCACCACAAACATGACTTACAAAAGCGTTATTTCTTCCATCCATGTTTTGTACATTGTTGGTTATACTTCACATTCTCTGTTAGTTAGTATTAGTACATATGTAAAGCTCTTATGTTATTTTCTAATTCTTCATAACATTATTATCACTCTTAGAGTGAATTGTGCTTAACTCTCCTGGGTTCGGCCTGATTTACACTCAGCTCATCACCTTTCATGAATTATTACACTTAGTTTTTCATTTTTCACCTGCATGTATGGCTGTAGTAGTGATTTATGTATAGACTAAATTTGTGACAAAGGAGAATTAGTGTAATTTTCCAAAGGTGTGACTGGGTGTGATTTAAGCAAAATTCAAGGACATTGTCATTGTTGTTATTAGCATTTATAGAATATTATAGCAGAACATATATGTGTTCATCAAGCTTTCTGCGGAACTATTGTTTGGGGATCTGTATGTAAATAACACACTACTGTTAGCATTAAGAGGTTTTGTAATATGAATATAATTTTTCATCCAAGCATGAAGTTTGGTTGCTCATAAATTGTTGGTTGGTACCTTGGGAGATGAACTACGTATAACATTTTTTTCTAGGTAAAAATTGTATAATCGGTTGTTGGTGTGTTTTCATATGCTTCCTGTTCTATTATATTTATGCATGTGCTTAGCAAAGGAGCCTGGCTGTGAGTTTCTCCTCTTTTTAAGAAGTCAGTGAACTTAATATATTGAACTTTTTTTTGCACGCTGAACCTTATATTGGTCAAAGTTAATATAGATAACTGTTATTTGAGCCGTCTCTATTACATGCTGTCTTCCTAAATGGTTTGGCATTTTAACTGAGTATGAAATTAAGACCTGTTCCTCTCTCCTGTTGACAAAACTGTTATTCTTGTTCATCATGTCTATATATTATGACGTCTGTGCTTGCAGACATATAGTGTGCAACTTGTCTGATTTGGCTCCTGAGTGTCCAAATCCTCATGACAGCCGATATTATCCTGAAAGAATCTTAATATATGATCAACATCCTGGAGGGTCTGGAATTTCAGTACAGGTATGTAACATAAGAAGTCTGGCAATCAAATGGTATTTTGTTTCCTTTCTCTTTATTTTTCATTAGTACCTGTTTAATGTTGTATGATACAAAATGTTGGGAGTTAGAGTCAACAAGAAAATGAACTCATTGTCATAGAAATGAGAATATTACAATGACGAGTAAACCGTTTTACAAAACGACAGTGAAACAGAGGGAGATGTAAACTATCTGATTCAAGTGGGGTGGATGAAATGGAGGAGGGTCTCGGGGGTTTTATGTGATAAAAATGTAAACCTAGTTAACAGTAAAGTTTTATCGTTTAACTGTAAGATCAATGATTTTCAGACATGGTGTTGGGAGGTATAATGCCACCATGTGAGAAACTAATTATCATTACAATGTTGTGTTGGATGTGTGGAAGGATTAGACGAGATAGAAGATTCAATGGCTTATCTTTAGAATTTTAACACAGAAATTTATTATGACATCAATTGTTTCATGCAGCAAACTTTTCATAGTGGTAGAAGTCTTGTTTTTAGTTATAATACTTGTATATATATGTGATGCTTTTCCGTTTTTGGATATCAATAACCTCTTATAATAGACTCGTTTAAGGTTTTGCAGTTACCCCAAGGGCCAAGTGGCCAGCATATCCGTTTCATTATAATTTTTATTGTTTCATAGGTTCAACCCCGTTTCACAAAGTTCCTGGAAGCTGCTCTAGAAGTGCTCACATGTTGCCGCTGTTCGGCAGATGTAGGTTGCCCTAACTGTGTTCAGGTCTGGATCCAACCTTTTCCGAGACAAGTAATTTTAATCATTTTTTCAGTTTAAACTGATGACATTAATATTGTACATTGTCAATGTAAAACTTTTTAAATTGGAAAACAATCACAAATCACTCTTTGTATGACTTTTAAGTTAGATATAATTAAAGTAAAATATTTTATTGATCCAACTACTCTGAATGGTTAATAGTGTAAAATATGTCAGTGCGTATGAATTAAATCCTAAATGCAATATTAGTAGATTATTTAGTCATATGTTTTTTTTCCTATGATATATACATAAATAAATTGCATCCATATTTGCCATTCAGTTCTCATAAGGCTTTTACATTTTGTAGAGCTTTGCTTGTCATGAATATAATGAGGTTTTGCATAAGGATGCGGCCATTATGATCATCAAGGTGGTTATTTAATTCAATTCAACCTTACGATTTTCGGTGTATAATTGTATTTCCTTTTTCATTTTGATAACCAAAGATGTTGTCCTTACAGGGTATTCTAGATGCAGAAAACTAGTACTCTAAGGAATGTGCTGGCTATTCTGAAATATATAGGTAGATGAAATTTTTTTTTTCAAAGTGAATGAATATGGTTTCCACTCCAAAATTTTATATAGATCAGAAGGCACTTCAAATTAAATTAAAGATGGATGTTTTATTCATTTAATTACTTTAAAGACATTCATTTTAGAAGACATTATAAATTGTGTCCTGTTTTTGGTTAATCAGTTCTTGTGACACCATCTTACTATTGTTGTATATAAATTGGCTTTTATTTATTATTTTTAATTTCCAGTTTTTATGTCAAAGCCACCAATGTTTTTCTTCTAGAAAGATTAGGTGGCTAATTTAGACGTTGGATTTCCCTTCTTTTGTGCTCGATTAAGGGAAAGTTGTTATAGCCTTCAAGGCCAAATGAAATAAATAAATAAAATTCAATCAAAAACTTCTTCTCACTAAATTTTTATAATTGTAATTTAAATCAACTAAAAATCAATCCAATTTAAATTACATCAATTCAGATTTGATTGGACCAATTTTTTTTTTTTTTTTTTTGATGTCATTCAAACCATATTAAACCTACTAAATTGTGTATTTAAATCTCTAGATTTTTTTTCTTCCTTATAACGAATCTAGATCGCACCGCAAACTCCCCTAGGGTGTAGCTTTGCACAAATCCACGACATGCCATCCTCAATAAACTTATTTAAGATGAATGTGTTCAACTCAACCATCATGGTTGTCTTAGTGGTTATCTCTTGTTGAATATTGGAACAGAATCAGCTTTCATTAGCGTCAATAGGTTTTTATATGCACAAGAAGATGCCAGTAAAATACTCAATTTCCATCTTACTCAAACCCAAAATCAAATGACCTAACAAACTAATAAACATTGAAGTGGCTAGAACTTTGTGGTGGGAAATCATGATTATTTGAAGTTGCATCTTTATAGCATGTTAGAATTCAGTGATTCCTTCTTTTTATTCTTAGATTGTAAAATTTATAGGTTAATTATTAGTATTCATAGTCAAATATCTACCAGGGTCAAGTCATTGTAAGGCAATTCAGTTTGCTATGGTAATAGATTGAGTGGACTTACGACAAATGTAATATCAAATATAATCATTAAAGGTAATTAAATTTTTCAACCAGTCTTCCATGTCTACTTGTTTATGGTATTTTTTGGTTCATGATATTGACAAACTCCAAACACAAATAAATGTTTAATAACCGCACTGTATCGTTTAAACTCTATTGTCCAATTCATAATAAAAAAGAGACATAATCTCTCAAATACACAAAATGTGTTTTTTTCAGCAAAAATCTTCTCCCATTTATTATGCAATTCCTCCAATATAAAAGAAAGACATTGTTGGCCTGATTACAAGTAAGACAGAAGTCGCAATAAACTAACATCAATTCTTAGTTGTTGCACTATTGGCTTGCCAGTTATGGAATTAATTCTAAGATATCAACTTAGGATCTATCACCTAGGCATCTCAAAGTTTTTTACTTGGCTAAGTTATAATGAAAATGAGATTTGAGAAATTACAAGATTACGTTTTTGTTTGTCTTTTTTTTTTTTTTTTTTTTTTTTTTTTGAGGATGTACATTTAATCACAAACTACAAGTGAAAAGCTTTCAACATAAAGTGTGTAGAATTTTGGTTCACTTGACACAATCAAAATTCCGTCTTTGGATTTTTGTAGCGTATTGGTTTAATGAATTGTTTCCCTATTTTGCAAATGAGTAGAAGTACTTCTTATAGTACTATGAGAATGATATGTTGCATATTTCTGACTATTGCAGGCACATGGCAAGGAATGTTGCGTATAACTTTTTCAAACTTGTGCTATAACGACAACTGGGTGAATTAGCCAGATTTTCAAGTTATATGATTTTATTTTACTTTTATGGTTCAACTGAAAAAAAATATCAACTTTTAAAATATTACCTATATATGTCCCCTAATTAAAGAACAATACCCCATCCTTCACCAATTTCAAAACAAAAAATGGTTTCTTCTCACCACTACTTCACCTCATTTACACTCTTCATGTTCTTCTTCTCTTTTTATTTTCTAAGCACTACAACAAAACTTGTGACCCCACACAAAGTGGTTTTCGACATACGAAACAACTTACCCGACAACACTTTAGGTGATTTGGCGATTCGATGCGACCAAGATTCTTTTTCTCATTTAAATGTGGGTGATCACTATAACAGAACATTCCAAGCAAATCAAAGTTTGGAGTGTGTTGCTTTTTGGTCTATATGGTTCAATACTTGGGATGCCTATATTGAACAGAGGGATAAAGGCCATAGAATCATTTATTGGTCTTTGAGAAAGGATGGTTTCTATCACAGCTTCGATGCATCTAACTGGAAACTGCTTGAATTATGGGGAACGGAAATTTATTAAAGATCATATACTATGTTATGATTTTTTATTTTTAAATTATATAAATTATTGATTGACATTGTTTGCAGTATCAATGTAATTCAAATGCTACCAGAACAATTTTTTATTAGACCTGGATGAATCTAGATTACTAAAGTCTTGTTTGTTAGATTAATTATTTTATCAATTATGAAATGAAATAAATTATTATTAATATGGTTAATTGTTATGAGTATATTATTTTTGAATGGATTGTTATGAGTATATTAATATAGTTAATTGTTATGAGTGTATTATTTGATAACAGTGTGTGATTCGGACGTGACCGAAACTATAAAATTTAAATTGGCGCATTTCGTGCTTGCAATGCGTTAAGAAAAAGATGGGGAGGCTCACTCGTGCCTCAAGTGTGTTGGGGCACGTGCATCAAATAATTATTAATTAATATTTTGATTATTTATTAGTTTATATAAGATTAAATTGTATTTCTAAATATTTTATTTTCATAATCTTTTGTCCAAATTTTTTGTAAAAATTTATATTGATTTTTGTGAAAATCTAGTTATTAGAAAATTGAATATTATTTCATAACCAATCCAGTTTGATATTTTGTTATCTTGCAATAAATTAAGAATTGAGAACTTACTTTATACCAAGCATATTCTTGTATAATTATTTCAAGAAGATTGAATCATTATTGTTATATATGTGATTTGTTTTGGAAAGGTCTAGTAAAATCTATAAAGATATGACATTAATTAAATATGAGAGTCTTACACTATTTGTGAAAATATATTTTCAAAATTTGAGTCTAAAAATGTCCTTATAACATTCTCTGGTATAATAGTAACAATAGTTGTTTTATTTGTGAAGTGTTAGAATTATGAAATTATTTTAGCTCAATTTTGTTTATTTTGATACCAAATATTATATAAATGAATTTTAATTGTTGTATAGATTCTATTTTAACATCTCCATAAATTTATTTGGTATTAACAATAATATATATAGTCTTGTAATTGTATATTATTTGCAATAGTAGAAAGGATAGGTTATGAAGAGAATTGTCACTAAAAGGATAAATTAGATAATTTACCACGAACGATCTCGTATGACTAAGTCAATAACAAAGGTAACACATTTTTTCATTCTTCCTTTTCCTCATTCTTATGACCAAAATAATGAGAAAAGAGGAAGAAAAAAAAATCAATTGTCACATCTCTTAACACAAATCTGCATGCAATCTCACTCTTATCATCCCTCAATTGAAGTACACATTAGAAGGTTAAAAGTATGAGAAGAAGAAATTAAGAATTTCAAGTGAATCAAGTCTTGAAGAAATACATCATCTTCCCTCTCCCTTCTTCAAGTAGCAAATCAACGAGTGGTCTCTCTCTCCTACCTTTACTTGCATATTAGAATTGTGATTAGAATAGATTGTGGCCAAAAATTGCTAATTAGAAAGAACTAAACCTTGCACGCAAATTGGATATTTTTATTTGAAGTAAAAATGATTGTCACGAGAAAAGAAGGGTTGAATTGTGATCCTTTTTAAAATTTTCTTTTAACTCTATCCTCTACGAGCTGATGGAAGTCAAAGGATAGAAATTCGAAACTTTAAGTGATGGTTAAATAAATAAAGAGGCAAGAGTACAAAAAATGACACACTCAAATTTATACTGGTTCACCTAATATATGCTACGTCTAGCCCTCACAAACTTGTGAGTTTTCACTATAGCTCAAAATAGCTTGTCCTCTAACGGAACTCTTTTTCACATGTGTATTTTCTTAGTCTCACCAAGCTTACAACACTGTATTTTTACTAGTCTCAATAGACTTACAAAATAACTAAAGCGTATATCAACTTGAGGATATACAAGTAGTAATGTGTTTGATTTATTTTGGAGATCAAATTACAACTTTCTAAGATACGATTGTGATGTGAAGTTGTATATAATACACTAAATAATAGTGATTCTTAGATCTGTGGAAGTTTAGAAGAGTGTGTAGAATGAAGAGAATGATGATAAGCTTGAATAACTTAGATATTTTCTTGTAGATGATTCTCTTAATGTTTGAAGATTAATATTCCTCTATTAATAATTTTGATGTGTGTCCATTTTGGTTTTTTCTTTTCTCAACACCTATAAGGTCGTGTCTCATAAGTCAATGACAACACATTTTGTACTTTGATACTTTTACTCTTTTTCCAATGTGTGAGGATGAATAGAAAAGAAAAGTTCATCCTCTCTTTTACATTGTGTATCCTCTAATGGTAGATGCTATAATTTCATCCATGAGAAAAAGTATTAAGTGACCGTTGGAGACTTGATAACAAATCCAAGGTCATTAATCTTGATTACATAAATTTCATCCAACTGTCCTTTGGACTGATTCAGTCCATCCTTGTACAAGAGGCTTAATCCTCCTAGAAACTTGGACATGAGCTGTCCTTTTCCTTTTTCATTAATCAAGACATGTAAGACTATGTTTTTGTCTTGTTAGCTATTGCCTTTCTGTATGTTGATGTTGGATCGTTTTTAACATTTGAGGATGATGTGGGCTATAGATCCATCATATTTTAGTCTATCCTCGTATAGGAGATTTAAACCTCCTAGAAATTTGGACATGAGTTGTCCTTTTCCTTTTTCATTCTTCAAGACATGTAAGACTATATTTTTGTCTTGTTAGCTACAATCTTTCCGTAATTGATATGTGAGGTCGTTTTCAACATTTGAGAATGATGTGTTGGGTCGCTTTCAACATCTGAGAATGATGTGGACTATAGATCCATCCTCTAACCTTGTACAATCTATCCTCGTACATGTAAAATCTGGCCTCTAACATATTTGTTTAAATTTCTTTATTTATTAATTCGTTGATACTGATTTATCTTCTCTTTATGAATAAAAAACATTGTTTCAGTGAGGATGGATATTTTGCAACTTTGAAGGTTCATCCTCTTAAGGGTTCATCCTCTTGTATGTCTATCCTCTAGTCATATTTTTTTCCTTTTTGTCTTAATGATGAGTAATCTGTTTGCAAGGATGTTCATGGATTTTTCATCCTCATATCTGGATTCTTCATCATCTAATCTGGATTCTTCATCCTCTAATCTGGATTCTTCATCCTCTAATTTTCATATAGACACATCTTGACCCATAGTGTTTCTTGACTTCTTCCAAGAGATTTTAGGTGTGATTGAGATACAACATATTGCGATAATCATCCTCAGCTTGAGGATCATCATATTGATATTCATGAATTAGCATCCTCAATTCTTTCATTGTTGACTTGATACAATGCACTTGTTTATGTTAGTGGCTTTAAGGTTGACCACTTCTATTATGTTAACAAAATCTCAAATGCAAACATTAGTAGATCTCCATTTAGAAAAATTAACATCTATTTCATAAGGTTTGTTGTCATTAAAACACATATCAAAAAGGTTTTTACTTCAACAATATCCCATTTTTTGATAATGACAAACCTTTAGAATAAATATCACCTAGTTAAGAGGTGCACTCTCATAACAAATTTGCGTTTAACATTAAATCACAAAGTATGTAAGAACACCATTTATTATTTCAATTAACATTGCAATCCTGATATAGACAATGATAACTAAAATAATATACTCAAAACATATTAAAAAAAATGCACCCATTTGAGCACATCTAAAGTTTAAGTAGTTGACTTTATACTTTCCAAAATTTTAGAGAAAGTAATTTGATCTTAAATTCAATGAATGTTTCAAGAAAAATAATATTTTCAAATACATAAAACTCCCCTGAGTTTTAACCAAATTTTCCTTTAAAACATGACCATGCTCATTTTATGTAAAAATATATAATCATATGCATCATGATGCTCACATCTCTATTTTTGAGTTCATAACATGTTAGTGTAATGAGATAATCATCTAATAATATTCCAAATACATTTGAATGCTTAAGAATGAGTCAAATATAAGTTTAAGAACATAATATGAAGACTTCAAACTTCTTGAACCAGATTTGAAATTAATAGAAAATTATCACCAATTATAATCATAAATGTCAATCATATATCCTCTTGTTGAGTTTCTTTCAAAAATATAAATC
>JBBPBT010000072.1:3179000-3195184 GCA_037974875.1 Cicer bijugum | reverse complement strand
ATATTTTAAAAAAAGAGGCAAAAAAAATATAGAAAAATTAATTACAAAACACAAACATATTAAATAAAACTAATGATAAAGGAAGGAAAAAAAAAGAAAGAAATAATAGACAAACTTGCTTCTCTTTTAAGGATCAACATTATGAGAGGATGTTCTCATACGTATGGTTTAAAAATAGGATCCAAGTGAATCTTGAATAATCACCATTTTTTTTGTTTCTAATACTTATTTTCTTTTAACACATGCTTTAAAAGCTTTTATTCTTTTCAAAACAGATTTTTGGAAAAACCTTTCACTAGATCAAGTTTGAATGATTTTGCAATATTTTTCAAAGTTACATGACCAGCTCTTTTTAATGTCAAAACCATTTATCACTTCAACATCTTTGAAAAATAATGATTTAATGAAAAATAATGACTCCAAAATTTTTTAGAAAACATAATTTGGATAACAATTCATTTAAGTATAAAACACAAATGTTATTTTTTCTAAACAAAAAAAAAATAAAAATTTATGAGGATATTAATTTTACCTCACACTAGTGAAGTTTGAATATAACTTAAAAGCTATTATCACATTGGTGACGTATGTTGAAAGAGTTATATTTTAAACCATCCACTTATTGAATAACCTCAATTTAAGCAAATTTATTTTCACCAATGATACACGTACCTTTTATTTGAGCTTTGTCATTATTTCGATAGATTATAGATCCTCTATATATTTTTCAATGAGATGAAGCACTATCTATCTCCAGTCATATGTGTTGAGTATCCATTACCCAAGTATCAATGAATTTTCTTTGAATGATAGAGGACATTCCTACATCACAAGTTAGTAGTAATTTCGATACCCATATTGATTTGGGTCCATGATGGTTAGTGTTTCTATTTGAAGAGGTTTTCTTCTTATGGTAACACGTAGATTCAAAATGTCCATGCTCCCCATAATAAGAACATATTATATTTACTTTCTCAATCTTTTTCTTAAAATAGCAGTCTTTATGAAGGTGCCCAATTTTTTTACAATGGGAGCATTTTCTTATGATCTCAATATTTTGAGGTAAAAAGAAATTTTCATAAAGTTTATGTTTTTGAAAACTTTCAAAACCAGTTCCAACTTTGTCAAATATCCCACTTTGAGATCCCAAAATATTTTGAAATATCTCAGTGGATTTTACAAAGCTAGTTATGTTTTTTGTTGGTTCTTCAACTATATTTTTAAAGACAATGTTTTCTATTTGAGTTTCTATAGGTTAAGGATGAGTTTCAACTATCCTCTCGTTAACAATTTTTTGTTGCTCAGACATTTTAAAATGAGACTGCTGCAAATCTTGAATGATTTTAGCATACTCGTCATTTTTAGTTTGTAGCTCCTTATTTTGTTTCTTTATCTCAGAAAATTGGTTTTTAGAAATATACATTATTGAGATAAAGTGTTTGAGTCATTTAAGAGGCTATCAAATTCAACTATCACAACTTTACATAAAGAACAAGGTTTAGAAACAATTACCTCATTCGTATCTGAATTTGAATTTTGACACATGATAACTTCTTTCTTTTCTAACTCTGACGATGAATTTTTGTTTAGAGGACTTTAAGTTCTGTTGATTTCAATCATCTTTCTATTTTTGTGATGCTTTCTTTTAGGATATGCTTTGAAATTTTTTACATCACTTCTTCATGGATCTTTTCCTCATAAATTGTTAAGTGTGGAAACCTTAAAGGTTGAGCTCTTATACTAACTGAAGTAGCTAAAATATCACTAGAAGGGGGTTGAATAGAGATATTGTATCTTTTAAAAATTTCTTTTGACTTTGTATCCTTTACAAGAGGATGAAAGTCAGAGCATAGAAATTTGAAACTTTAAGTGATTGTTAAATAAATAAAGAGGAGAAAGTACAAAAAATGACACACTCAAATTTATACTAGTTAACCCAATATAGGTTATGTCTAGTCCTCACAAACTTGTGATTTTTTACTATAGCTCAAAATGATATGTCGTCTTACAGAACTGTTTTTCAACTGTGTATTTTCTTAGCCTTACTAGGCTTGCAACACTGTATTTTTACTAGTCTCAACAGACTCACAAAATAACTCAAGTATATATCAACTTGAGGATATACAAGTAGTAATGTGTTTGATTTGTTTTGGGGATCAAATTACAACTTTCTAAGATAAGATAGTGATGTGAAGTTGTATATAACACACTCAATAACATTGATTCTTAGATCTGTTGAAGTTTGGAAGAGTGTGTAGAATGAAAAGAATGATGATAAGCTTGAATAACTTAGATGTTTTCTTGTAGGTGATTGTCTTAATGTTTGAAGAGTAATATTCCTCTATTTATATATTATCTTTGGAGCTTCAAACATGTGGGTTAGCAAAATATAGATGTTGGAGACTTTGCTAAGTTTCCTTGGACTTGCATTTATTTGCAAGAATGACATTTAATCTTTATCCTCCTATTAAGTATGTTGAGAGGATGACTATGGTGGTCCATCCTCATATCTGGTTTGTATGAGGATGAGGCTTTCATTAATTTTGATGTGACTTGTCATTTTTGGCTTTTTCTTTTCTCAACACCTATAATGTCGTACCTCATAAGTCAAAGACAACATTTTTTTCTACTTTGGTACTTTTACTCTTTTTCCCATGTGTAATGGTGAATAGAAAACATAAGTTCATCCTCTCTTTTGCATTGTGTATCCTCTAATGGTAGAGGCTATAATTTCATCCATGAAAAACAATATTAAGTGACCGTTGGAGACTTGATCAAAAGCCCAAGGTCATAAATCTTAATTATAGAAATGCCATCCAGTTGTCCTTTGGACTGATTCAGTCCATCCTCGTACATGAGGTTCAATCCTCCTAAGAACTTGGACATGAGTTGTCCTTTTCCTTTTTCATTAATCAAGACATGTAAGACTATGTTTTTGTGTTGTTAGCTAATGCCTTTATGTATGTTGATGTTGGGTCATTTTCAACATATGAGAATGATATGTTGGGTCAGTTTCAACATTTGAGGATGATGTGGACTATAGATACATCCTCTTGCAGTCTATCTTCATACAGGAGATTCAAACCTCCTATAAACTTGGGCATGAGTTGTCCTTTTCCTTTTTTATTCCTTAAGACATGTAAGACTATATTTTTGTCATGTTAGCTATAACCTTTTTGTATTTGATATGTTGGGTCATTTTCAACATTTGAGAATAATGTGTTGGGTTGCTTTCAACATATGAGGATGATGTGGACTATAGATCCATCCTCTAACCTTGTACAATCCATCCTCGTACATATAAAATCTGGCCTCTGGCCTCTTTGTTTAACTTGCTTTATTTATTCATTCTTTGATACTGATTTATCTTCTCTTTATGAATAAAAAAATATTGTTTTAGTGATGATGAATATTTTGCAATTTTGAATGTTCATCCTCTTGTATGTCTATCCTCCAATCATATTTTTCTCCTTTTTATCTTAATGATGAGTAACCTATTTTCAAGGATGTTCATGGATTTTCCATCCTCATATATGGATTCTCCATCCTCTAATATGGATTCTTTATCCTCTAATTTGGATTCTTCATCCTCTAATTTGGATTCTTCATCATCTAATTTTCATATAGACACATCTTGAACCATTGTTTTTCTTAACGTCTTCCAAGAGATTTTAGGTGTGATTGAGATACAACATATTGTGATAATCATTCTTGGCTTGAGGATCATCATACTGATATTTATAAATTAACTTCCTCCGTTATTTTATTGTTGACTTGATACCATGCACTTGTTTATGTCAGTGGCTTTAACGTTGACCACTTTTGTTCTTTTAACAAAATCTCAAATGCAAACATAAGTAGATACCATTTAGAAAACTTAACATTTATTTCATAAGATTTGTTGTCATTAAAACTCATTTCAAAAAGGTTTTTACTTCAATGATTTTACAAGTTGTTTTAGTTCTTGTTAAAACAAAACATCCTTTACCTTTTAAATTTTTGAATGATTTTTTGCAATCATGTATAAAACATTATTTAATGTTCATCCACCTAAATTTATTATTTTTTAACTTGAGATGAATTAAATATGAATTGTTTTAATGTTATATGCTTAAGATAAAAGTAACGAAAATATGGACTTAGAAATCAAATTTGAGTTTATTTTTTGTGGACGAACTTTTCATTTGTAAACATGTGTGCAAAAAAATCATTCAAAAGTATCTGTTGATATTCTAGCAGAGACTAAAAAATGCTTCCATGATAATTTTGTACGACTAAAGAATGTGATTTGTTTTACAAGGACTAAAAACTTATTTAACTATTATAGACTTAAGTAATAAAAGATTATGCATTAAGGTCTCAGGAGTCAATCTATGTTAGTTATGCTTGAACTCACTGAGATAGAGTCTCATCCTTTTCATTGTTGTTGTTTTCAAATAAGTAAGTGACCAAGGAAAAATCACATAGAAGAATTATGTAGAAACTTAGTGGATGTTGTATTAGACATGACCATATTGAGTTTATGTTTGATTATGTTTTGTATCATTTGAACTTATGTATTATGTTTGATGTGAGACAAGTTGTGTTGTCATCGGGTAGAATTCATCATCTAGTACTTTAAAGTATCATCATATATTATATTCTAGATTATTAGTATATGGGGTTTATATCTATGTTGTCTTATTTTATTGACGAAAAATTGTCTTAGTTTAATCTAAACAAAATGGTAATTTTTAGTGATGTTTTGGTCCTCAAATGATCACTTCCACTTCCAATTATTAGAATTTCAAGATGAGATAAATTATACTTCCATCCAAATCTTCCTTTTGACTCATCTTGATTGTTTATGACTTGATCAGATTCATCATCTGAAGATTTTTCAGCTTCTTCAAACTTGCTTGTATCTCTGATTTTTCAGGTTCATTTATTTTGTCTTCATCTGCTTCCTCTCGTTATGGTAAACCTACATTATCATTATCTTGATTTGACTTTTCAAGGTCAAGCTATTTGTCATCAAATTTAACATGTATGGATTCTTCCACAATCCAAGTTTCCCTATTAGACACTCTATAAGCCTTAGATCTTTCAGAGTATCTAATGAAGGTACACTTTTGAGATCTAGAATCAAATTTACCAAGGTTATCTTCAATGTTAAACATATAACAAGTTCAACCAAATTGTTCAAAATAAGAGATGTTAGGCTTTTTACCTTTCCATAATTCATATGGTCTTTAATTTAATATGGACCTTATTAAGACTTTATTTTGAATATAACATGTAATGTTAATTGCTTTATCCCAAAAATGTTTTGCAACATTCATTTTATTCAACATTGTTTTGGCCATTTCTTGGAGTGGTATATTATTTCTTTCTACAACACTATTTTGTTGGGGGATTTTAGGAGAGAAGAAGTTATGGGAGATTCCATTCTCATCACATAAACTTCCAAAGAACTTGTTTTCAAATTCTCCTCCATGATCACTTCTAATTCTATCAATCATAAGACCCTTTTCATTCATTATTTGTTTGCAAAATGTGATAAACACTTTGCGGGATTCATCCTTACTTCTTAAGAATTTTACATATGTCCACCTAGTGTAATCATCTACTATAACTAAACCATATTTCTTTCCACTTAGAGAGACTATTTCCATTGGCCTAAATAGATTTATATATAAGAGCTCAAGCGGTTTTGAGGAAGTGACTAAGTTCTTAGGAGTATAAGAGTTCTTTCTTTGTTTTCCTTTTTGACAAGCTTCACTCATAATTTCAGTTTTGTAATTAAGTTTAGCTAGACTTCTGACTAGTCGAAGTTTATTCAATTTTGAAATTTATCTAAGGTTTGTGTGACCTAATCTTTTGTGCCAAATTAGTTTTCCTTCATTTACTAACATAAGAAACTTATCCTCTTGTTTCTCTAGACTAAACATATTTATCTTATAAATTTTGCTACCTCTAACTGGTAAAGAGTACAAATCCATCCTTCTAACTAATTTCCTTGCATATTTTTCGTTGAATATAATATCATAGTTATTATCATTTAACTGACTAATACTTAATAAATTATGCTTAAGATCTTTAACAAACAATAAATCTTAAATTGAAGGGGAAATATCATTACCAAATGTACTTTGACCAATCATTTGGTTTTTTTGATTTCCTCCAAATGTCAATGTTCCTTCTTTGCCTAATATTAGTTCTTGGAACATAGACTTGTCTCTTGTCATATGTCGTGAGCGTCCACAGTCTAGGTATCATGATTGATGTTTTAACTTGATTGTTGAGGACATCTACAACATAGACAATTTTGTTCTTAGGTACCCAAATATGGTTAGGTCTTGGTTTGTTAGTTTTGAAAAGTTTCTTGTCTTTCCTTGTATATAACTTAGGACAAGAAGATTTAGAGTGACCGTTCTTAGAACAAACAATACACAAAACATCAAAGTGAATAAGTTTAGGTTCAATTACTGTTTCTTCAAATCCTATACATCTTTTACAATTTCTACTAACACCATAAGTCATAGATGCATAATTTCTTCTTTCCATACCATTAACTAGAAAATCTTAGAATACTTTTTCTTATTTATCAGTATTACATGTGGTATTTTCAACATGGATATCTTTCAAGGTTTTATGTTTAAGTTCAACAATATCAGTATTTAGATTTGCATTTTCGTTTTTAAGTTCAATAATATCAATTTTCAAAGTCATATTTTAGGTTTTAAGTTCATTAATATTAGTTTTCAGCGTTGCATTTTCTATTTTAAGTTTAGTAATATCAGTTTTCATAATCATATTTTCTATTTTAAATTCAACACTTTTCAGCGTTGCATTTTCAGCGTTGCATTTTCTATTTTAACACTTTGATTCTTTTAGTTTTAAAGACAATTTGTGATTCTTTTTCATGAAGTCTTTTGTAGCAGTAATTAAATCAGATCGAGTTATGTCAAAAAATACCTCCATTTCTTCATCTATTGATTCACTTCCAGAGTCAGAATATATGTTGGATCTATAGGCAGAGGTTGCATGAGCCATCAAAGCCAAATCGGCTTGCTCTTCATCATTAGAGGATTCATGAGAATCATCCCATGTAGCCATTAGACTCTTCTTCTTGCGACCTGAAATCCTTCCTATGATGTTTCCTTTGTCCATATTTGGGCATTCTGACTTGTTATGTTCAGGTTCATTGCATCCATAAAAAATGATGTTTTTCTTGTCATATTTATCATCATTTCCTCTTCTAGATTGCTTGGAATATCTTTGAGGAAATTTCTTCTTTCTATTGTGGCACATCTTTTGAATATTTCAGAACATGTAAACTAGTTCCTCTTCCTATAAGTCTCCATTATGATCATCATCCTCTGATTTTGCTGTTGTCTTCAAACTTTCTTCTGTTTGGATTTCAAAGCCAATGTTGGTTGCTTTTTCTTGTACTCATCATCTACAAGCTCAATTACGTGTGATATGAGAGAGTTGATTAATTCTTCGAGCTAAAGAGTATTCATATCATTTGCATCCTGAATTACAGCGATCTTAGGTCTCCACTTGCTTGTTAGACTCTTTAGTATCTTCTTCACATGATCTGCAGTAGTATAACTCTTTTCAAGTACCTTTGATCCTGAGACCATATTTTGGAATCTAGAAAAAATTGTTTCAATGTCTTCGTCTTCTTCCATCATGAACAACTCATACATTTTTACTAGGAGGTTGGCTTTTGCATCTTGTACATGCTTGTTTCCTTCATAGGTCATAATCATACTATTATAAATACTATTTTTTGTCTCTTTGTTGGTGCACTTGTCAAACTCCTTGAAGGTGATTGCATTTTATCACAAATGTTTTGCACTTATGATTAGAGTTGTCAATTTGGTAAGTCCACTAATTATTGGCCTCAACTAGAGCTGTCAAAAAAGCCCCCAAACTACAAGACCCTCCTATTTTTTTTCTTTTATTATTAGGCCCCTATTAAAATAATATTTTAAGGGGCCTCTTAATTTCGGCCCATTATTTCATGGGGCCTAAGGGAGGGGGCTCTAAGGGTCCATAGGCCCCCAAAATTTTGTTAATTTTAAGATTCTTTTATCGAAAAAAAAAAATCAGAAACTTTTATCGAAAAAAAAATGAGAAATTTTGTATCGAAAAAAAATTGGAAATTATTTATCGAAAAAATGGGAAATTATTTATAAAAAAAAATGGGAAATTTTTTATCGAAAAAAAATAGGATATTTTTTATCGAAAAAAATCGGACATTTTTTATCGAAAAAAATCAGAAATTTTTTATCGAAAAAAAATCGGAAATTGTATATAAAAAAAAATCGGACATTTTTTATCGAAAAAAAATCGGACTTTTTATCGAAAAAAAATCGGAAATTTTTTATCGAAAAAAATCAAAAATTTTTTATCAAAAAAAATGGGCAATTTTTTTTCGAAAAAAATATCGAACATTTTTTATCCAAAAAAAGTCGGACATTTTTTTTTTGAAAAAATTGGAAATATTATATCGAAAAAAATCGGACATTTTTTATCGAAAAAAAATCCGACTTTTTTATCGAAAAAAAATTGGAAATTATTTATCGAAAAAAATTCGGAAATTTTTTATCGAAAAATAATCATAAATTTTTTGTCGAAAAAAGTCAGAAATTTTTTATCAAAAAATTTTATTGAAAGAAAATCAGAAATTTGTATCGAAAAAAATCGAATATATTTTATCGAAAAAAAATAAATCGATGTTTTTTTTTAAAAAGTGGGCCTATGGGCCTCTGAGGCCCCTAAATTTTTAGGGGGCTTTTAGTTTAGGGGGCCTTGCTTTTAGGGGCCTTTTAAATTATTAATTTTTTTTTGCCCCTACAAAATGTGGGCCGGGGCCAATAATTAGGGGGGCTTGTCAAATTGACAGCTCTAGCCTCAACCCACATGTTGGATGGACCAAAAAATTTCATAGTTAAAAAGGCCCCGAAAAAGAAAGCCTCCCAACACTAAAAAAAACTCTAAAATTTGGTGGGTTTAGTGAGCCTATATGCCCACTTTTTCGAAAAAAAAAATGACAATTTTTTATTTTTTTATTATTTTTTTTCTATAAAAAAGTTTTGATTTTTTTTGATACAAAATGATTTACAACTTTTTTGAAATCTCTTTAATTCGAGAACAAAAAATTCAATTTTTTTCAAGAATTACTTTTTCTTTTTTAATTTTTCTCACAAAATTTTTTGAGAAAAAAATGATTTAAAATTGTTCTGAGATCAGGGGCCCGAAAATGAGGGGCTTAGAAGAATTTTTTTAAAGAGAACCTTGGAGTTTGAGCCTTTTTTGACAGCTCTACTTATGATACATTTTGTACAACTTCTTTTGATCAACATCCATCTCCTTTCTTGGAATTTCAATACTGTTAGTATTATTTGGTGCAATATACTTTTCAATCTGTCATTCCAGTACTCAAAACGTTTCTCCAACATCTTCTTAACTAAATTCAGACATGTTGAACCATTGGATCTTTCCTCAAGTACTATAAGTGTTCACCCTTGAGATTGAGCTCTGATGCCAATTGAAGGTACAAACACAAGAAGGGGAATTAAATTGTGTTTGTAAAAGTTGATAACTTTTTGATAATTTATTAAAAAAACTAGTTCGATTTTGGTGACTTACTTGGAGTTGAAGCAATTGGATTCAAAGGTAGCAAACAACAAAAGCATAAAGAATTTGACACATAGATGTATCTAGGTTCACCACTAACTTGGCTACATCAAGTCCCTTTATTTAGAAGACTTTAACCCACTAATTTAAATATTTTGAATTACAAAGCACTTGACAACCCCATACTTTTGAGGAACTAACCACCTTGATCCTACAAGCCATGTTTTCTTCTAACAACCTAGCAACCCCAGATTGAAGAAGGAAATAAATGACTATCGAGTTGGATATAAAAGATTGAAACTTTAAGTGTTTGCTTCTAACAAGCTGATAAAAATAATATTAATAACTCTCACACTCTAAGAAAAAAATAATTACAAAAGATTTCTTAATTGAATAAGTGTTTCTCTCTATGAACTCTCAAAAATAACTTTGAATTTTAGGCTTTGATTTGTTTTCCTCTTTTCTGATTTTCGATGATCTTCTTTTTTAGCCTTGAGTATGTATTTATAGTAAAATTTAGGGCTTAAGTTTTTTCCTTGTTTAATTCTGAATTGTATCTTCATTTCTAACTTAGTCAACAATGATCTTATTCAAAAATAATTTTTAATAAGATGTTTTTTGATAATATGTTCTTTAGCCAATTCTTTATTTCTGAATCAAATGTGAGAATTCTTTTAGATTGACTTTGCTTGTTTTTTGTTCAGATTGAGTTTGTAAACTCTTCAGATTGATTATGTTCATATTTTGTTGTTGATAAATCTTGATCAAATCCTGACCACATCTTTTCTTCAACTTAGTCAAAGATTTTCTTTAATTATAAATATGAATCAAATCTTATTTTATATTTTATTTAATTTGAAATTTGAATCAAATCTTATTTTAGATTTTCTTCAATTATAAATATGAATTAAATTTTTTTTTAGATTTTCTTCAATTTATAAATCTGAATCTAATCTTATTTTAGATTTTCATAAAAAAACACGAACCTTCTTTCATACTTTTTAAACTCGAATATATTTTTCTCATTCAATACTTTTGTTATCATCAAAACTCTATAAGTATAAAACCAGCTTAAGAGTATTCATATATTTTCTTCTTGAATGACATTGACCTTAGGTCTCCACTTGCTAGACATATTTCTTATTATCTTCTTCACATGATCGACAATAGTATAACTCTTCTCATGTATCTTAAATCCCGAGACTAAAGTCTGAAATCTGGAAAACATTGTTTCAGTTTTTCATCTTCTTCCATCTTGAACAACTCATACTTTTTGACTAGTTTGTTGACCTTTCCTTCTTTTACTTGATTTCTTCCTTCATAGGTTAGAATCAGACTATTGTAAATACTCTATGTTGTCTTCTTGTTAGTGAACTTGCCAAAATTCTTGAAAGTGATTGCATTATCATGAATATTCTAGACTTATGATACATCTTGTACATAATCTTCTGATCAATATCCATCTTTTTCCTTAGAATATCAATACCATTAGTATTTTTTGGATCAGTATAACCATCTTCTACCAAGTCTCAAGGTTCAAGGTCTTGTGAAATAAAGAAACTTCTCAACATGTCATTCCAGTACTCAAAACATTCTCCATCAAACATAAGTGCTATGTTGATGTTTCCTCCAACAGCTTCTTCACTAAATCCAGACATGTTGAACCCTTGGGTCTTTCCTCAAACATTGTAAATTTCCCTGCCTTAGGATCGAGCTCTGATGCTAATTAAAGGTGCAAACATGTAAACGAGGGTTGAATTGTGTTTGACTATGTTGATAACTTTTTCATTATTTGATTAAATGGGTTCAGATTTGACTATGCAAACAAAATGAAGGATTGAAATAATAAAGTGACACAAGTAATTTATCTAGGTTCACCACTAACTTAGCTACATTCAGTCCCTTCATTCAATAAATTTAATTCACTAATTCAACAACTTGAATTACAAAGCACCTTAAATTGTTGAAGGCCCACTAACACCACTATCGATTTTAAATGCAGAGCTTTGTAACTTGAATACTTGCTTCTATTAAGCTTATCATAACAATAACTATCACACTTTAGGAAAAACACTTCAAAATATTTCTCATTCGAAGATGAATTTGGAATTTTGAGCTTGAGTTCTTCTACTCTTTTATAATTTTTCTATGACATTCTTCTTTAGCCTTGAGTATATACTTATAAATGAAATTAGAGCTTCAATTTAATTCTTGTTTAACTATGAATTGTATCTTCATTCCTATCTTGGTCAACAAGGATCTTATTGAAATATAATTTTGAACAAGATGTTTTTTGATAATATGTTCTTTAACCAGTTCTTTATTTTTGAATCCAAGTTGAGTAGTTCTTCTAGTTAGTTTCTATTTGTATTGTGTTTAGATTGAGTTTGTAAAGTCTTTAGATTGATTGTGTTCGTATTTTGTTGAGATTGAGTTTGTAAATTCTCTAAATTGATAATGTTCATATTGAGTTTGTAAATTCTTTAGATTGATAGTGTTCGTATTTTGTTAAGATTGCTTTAGCAAATTCTTCATATTAAACTTCCTTCCTATTGCTTGCTTTGATCTGGACAGGAACATAGTGTTGGATTGGTTCTTGAACTCCTATAAGTAGGAGTATGGAATCATCCAATTTAGTAATATGTCCTTTATCAAAATCTAAATCATATCTTTGCAAATAATAAATATATCTTCTTGTGAGTGTTTTTTCTAGTAAATGATTCTTGATTATATCTTCTTGTAAATAATTCATATCTTCTTGTAGATGATTCTTGATCAAATCATCTTGCAAATAATTCATATCTTGTTGTAGGTAAATCTTGATCAAATTTTCTTGTAAATAATTCATATCTTCTTGTGATAAATCTTGATCAAATCACCTTGTACATATTTCTTATCTTTTTGTAGATAAATCTTGATCAAATCTTTTTGTAAATAATTCATATCTTCTTGAGAAAATTATTTATCAAATCTTTTCCAAATCTTGACCATATCTTCTTCTCAACTTGGTTAAAATTTTCTTCAATTATAAATCTGAATCAAATCTTATTTTAGATTGTTTTAAAAAACATGAATATTGTTTCATACTCTTTGAAGTCAAATATATTGTTCACATAAAATATATTTTTTTAACATCAAAACTCAAAGTATAAAACCAACTTGGTTCCAACACACTTTACTTCTACACTTTTTACCTTACTATTGCCTTTGATTACTTAAGCATGACTGATATTACCTCTATTTTAGTTAAAATTACCAAATTGAACTAGTTCTTGAATAATTAATAAAAAAGTATCCAATTTAGATAAACACAATTCAACCCCCTTCTCGTGTTTGCGCCTTCAATTGGCATCAAGAGTCTGTTCTCAAGACTAAGATGTTTACAATGTTTGAGGAAATCTCATAGGATTCATAAGGCCAAGATTCGGTAATGAAGCCTCTAGTGGAAACCTCAATAGACCACCTTTGTTTGATGGAAAAATATTTTTGTATTGGAAGGACATACTCGAAAGCTTTTTTATCTCTTAAGATCTTGAAATTTGGGACTTAGTATAAGATGGCTACATTGCTCCAACAAATTCTGATGGTAGTGAAATTCCAAGGAAATAGATAGATGTTGAACTAAAGAATATGTACAAGATGTATCACAATTTCAAAAACTCATGATAAATTCAATCACCTTTAAAGAGTTAGAAAATTACACTAACAAAGAAACTGGAAAGAGGACCTATGACCATTTGATTCTGACTTATGAAGGAAGCAAGCATGTTCAAAAAGAAAATGTCAACCTCCTAGAAAATATTAACTATTTCATATGGAAGATGATCAAGACATAAAAACAATGTTTTCCATATTACAGACTCTAGTATCATAATTAAAAGTTCTTGAAAAGAGTTATACTATTGTTGATCATGTGAAGAAAATTCTTTGGAGTTTGTCATACAAGTGAAGACTAAGATTACAATCATTCAAGAAATTAAGGATCTTAATACTCTTAAGTTTGAAGAACTGATTAGCTCCTTTAGATAGCATGAAATTGAGCTTGTAGAGGATTAGCCTAAGCAAAAGTAGAATACTTTGTCTTTGAAATCCAAGCAGAAGAAGGATCTAAAGATAACGAAAAAATTAGAAGATAATGATTTAGATGACAAAAATGTGGATCAGAGGATAAGGAGCTGACTTTCATATCCAAAAGAATTCAAAGGATGTGGCACAATAGAAAGAAGTCATTCCCTTAAAGAAATTCCAGGCAGTCCAATATAGGAAATGATGACAAGTCTGACAAGAAAAACATCATTTGATATGGATGCAATGAACCTAAGCATGTCAAGTTTGAAAATCTAAATATGGAAAAAGTGAAACATCAGAGGAAAGACTATAGTCTCAATAAGAAGATTATGATGGCTACATGAGATGATTCTGATGAATCTTTTAATGATGAAGTGCAAGCATATTTGACTCTGATGGCTCGTACAAACTCTAACTCTGAATTCAACACTGATCATAATTCTGACTATGGAACTGAATCTTCAAATGAAGAAATTGAGGTACTTTATGACTTAACCCTATTTGAATTCATTGAAGTCATAAATGATTTCTTATATTAAACTACAATTTGACGCTATAACTGAAATGACTTTGGAAAGTAAATGCAAACCGAACTAAAGAAATTAATGTTTTGAAAAAGGAAAGTGTTGAGATTAAAATAGAAAATACAACTTTAAAAGATAATCTTGTCTCAAAATCTTCAGAAAATGTCATATATAATTCTAATAAATATGAAGTAGCATTCCAAGACTTTCTAGCTAACAATATAGAAAGAAATAAGTATGAGTCTATGATTTATAGAGTTTGTAGAAATGGTAAAAGAGGAAACATAAACTAATCCTAAACTTATGAAACCTGATGTTTCAGATACTATTTTCTCCAAGAAAGGTCACTCCAATGTTAGCATCGCCGGTAACGGGAATGGCCAGGGTGTTACAATAGCGAGTTTTTGCCTTCCGTGGGATTCAAGCTCGGTACCTGGGGGATAAGTACCGCCTCCACACAGATCCCACTACCAATTGAGCTACTAATGTAACACCCCAATTTCTCATTACCTTATTTTAAATAATATAATGATACAATACTATTTTTTTTTATTATGTGAGTGTTAATATGTGTTCTAATTTTTTTGGGTGTGTCTTGTGTGTTGTCTTAGTAATTGATTTAATTCATTAATAGTAACTATATTCAACTTATAAAAATAAATAAAATAAAATATGTATATATATGTATAAAATAACACGATGAGTAAAATTGTGTCGTAGCATTAGTTGTTACCTTTAGCACTAATAGAATGGGTTAATAATATTAATAATAATAATAGTAATAAAACCTAGGCTAGTATATAAGCACAAGGTGGTTACGGGAAAGAAAAAAATTAGGGAAAGCAAAAATTACGGGAAGCAAAAAGTAAGGAAAGCAAAAATTAGGGAAAACAAAAGTAGCAACAGCCGCCTCCCAAGATCAACCACATTAGGTATGCCTCCTTCTTCTCCTTTCCTTCTTCAGACAATTAGAAATTCATAATACCAATTAAACAAGTATCCTTCCCTTTTATAGCTAATCCAAAAATAGATTAATTTGACTATTATTTTGATTATTATGTTGTTCAATTTAATTAAAACTATTAACTTTATATGTGAAAAATTCTTTAGTTTGAAGAATGTTAAATTCACTCAATATAATCTCTTTAAAATTTTCAATAATAATGAAAAACAATATTAGGGAGAAATGTTTTGATATGGTTACTACTCGCTAACAAAATAAGATATCGTAGCATGAAAATAAACATAGAATCAAGTTCAAGGTCAAATTCATTAAGCTACAATATTGTGATTCAGGCCAAATGAACATATTAGCTTTTAGAGGGTTGATCTTTTCGTCCATACAAGACAAGTACATATAACCTAAAAAATAAAAGCTTCAGGCAACGTAATCTGAAATAAATTGATGTGGTTATTAGGATTTTTTATTAAATTACTTTTTGAATTGCCTTTTTGAATTGCTCTATATGTATATCGTGAAACCATGAATTATTCTATATGAATATCATGAATTGCCTTTTAGTTAGAAGGATTTTTATTGTATATCATGAAATCTTCACTTGCAAATGTATTAGAGAGAGTTCTGCCAACTAATTTAGATTATGTGAGTGTACCATGAAATCTAATAGATTACTCTATCATGAAATCTTCACTTGCAAGGGTATTTCTAACAATATTGAATCTTTCTGTACCATTAGTTGTACCAATATTTATCAAGATAATTTATTTATTATTTATTTTATTCACTTACTGATTTATTTATTTATTATTTATTTACTCATTTATTTATTTACTTATTTATTTAATTTCTTATTTATTTATTCATTTATTTACTTAATTAATTAATTATTTACTTATTTAATTTATTATTTATTTATTTATTCATTTACTTATTTATTTATTATTTATTTTATTTATTTATTTATTTGTTTATTTATTTATTCATTACTGATTTATTTATTT
>JBBPBT010000072.1:3141744-3160219 GCA_037974875.1 Cicer bijugum | reverse complement strand
AATTTTGATAAAAAAAAAAGGAACATATTCATATAGATTTCTATATATAGATCACAAAGTATATTTAAATGATATATTTAATCTCAATTTATTTATTTTTAAAAGAAAAAACACCATATTTAGTTTTTTTAGTACCCTTGGCTCATTCTACGTTGCTATTGACAAGTAGTTCTTCTGGTTATATTTATAGGCAAAACTTTTTGTGTCATACATATTAAAAAAAATATTTATAATTACTGTAATCTTTTTTTATATAAACAGTTTTTTAAAATAAAATACAATTCAACTATCTCTCGCTTTCTTTTGTCTCTCATATTATAGTTGTCTCTTTAAAGTTTGGGTACATTCATCAAGTATGTGTTTGAGTAGACACATAATCATTCTTTGGATATTTAATCCTTATTGAGAGGATAATACAATTTAATTCCTATATCAGTTCAAGTATATAAAAACAACTTGGTTGATTTACATCAATTCCTAATAACATTTCCTTTGATATGTTCATGGCTTTTACAAAAATCTTCTTTGAACATTTCCTTTTTCTTTTTGTACATTAATCATTTTGAAATATTCTTTTCTTGCATAAAATTTTTATCCTCAAAATGTTCATGATTGGATTATTTCTTTTGGAATGATAAAGATCATTGAGAGTTTCATGATGATCAACATTTTTTTTATTTTCATTCTTCATAATATCATACATTATTTTCTTCAGTTTTCAAATGTTTATATTTAAATATTAAAGAATATATTGATGTAACTAAATATCACTAGAAGAGGGGTGAATAGAGATTTTGCACTTTATAAAGTTTTTCACATGTATTGAAATGTTATCCTCTCTAAAAGGATGTGAATCCGAGGAATTTAAACTTTTAATTTAAGTTGAATAAAAGAGAGAGTGAATAGAGAGTGACACACACAATGAAGGCTACGTCTAGTCCTCACACACTTGTGAGATTTTACTAACGATCAAACTGATTAACCTCTCATAGAGGTTGATTACACTTTATGTATTCTATAGCGTCACCAAGCTTACAACCTTGTTTCTTACAAGTTCCAACTATTTCCAAGTGTAACTCACGTGAAAATTATAAAGTGATATGAATATGATGTTTCGCTTTACTTAAACGCTTTCTAAAAAGATATTTCAAAGATCTAATGTAGGATTATAGAAAGTATAAAGAGAGGATGAAAATTGTTGTTAATAGCTTGAAGATACTTGCTCTTTTTATGCAATGTTGTTGTGTGTAGATGATGAAGAATATACTGCATTTTATAGAGACTTTGAGATGATATTTTCAAGTGGCAAATGCTTTATGACCGTTGGGGTCTTTAATCAAAAAGTGCAAGGTATTTTTCTCATATTTACGGGATTGCCATCTAGTTGTCATTGGGTTGGTTTAGTCCATCCTTTTGTACGAGGTTCAAAACTCCTAGGAACTTGGACGTGAGTTGTCCTTTTATTTTTCTTTCTTTAAGACATGTAAGGGATATATCTTTGTCTTGTTAGCTACTGCTTTTTTGTAGATTGTTGTTGGACCATTTTCAGTATGCAAGAGAGATGTGTTGGGCCGCATTCAATGATGTTGACCATAGACCCATACTCTAACCTAGTATAATCCGTCATTGTACCTATTTATTCTGCCTTCTGACATCTTTATATCAAGTGTTTTATTTATTCATTCTTTAATATTGTTTTGTCTTCTCTTAATGAATAAAAATACATTTGTTTCGGTGAGGATGAGTATTTTGTAGTTTTGAAGCTTTATCCTCTTACGAGGTCATCCTCTCGAATTCTGATCCTCTAGATTTAAATCAGATTTTTCTCATTTTTGTCTTAATGATTAATAACCTGTTTTCTTATATGACTTCACTCAAAAGTACATATTAGTCATTAACTACAATCATAATCTTTTAAATAATTTTGTTATCATTAAAGCCATTTGAGAGAGATTTTGTCTCAACAATCTCCCTATTTTTTATGATGATAAAATTCTTTAGATTATGATTTTTGTAATATATAAAAAAATAATTAAGCTCCCACTCAATCATACAAGTAATAGTTTTGAGAAATTTTCCCTTTTAACATTCAAATTAAAAGCAATATTGAGGGAAATAGAACTTTCATTGAACTGAGACATAAATGATTCAAATGTTCCAACAACTTAAACATAAAATCAAAACAAAACATATGACAAAAGTTTCACATAATTTGACTCCCCTTGAATGAAGTCAGCAACAAAAAGTAGTAAAATAAAGTAGAGTCATTCGGTGGAAGATGAATCTTCAGATAATGAGGTGAGGATGATGAGTCAGGAACAAAGGATGGCTGGACTGGTAGCATAGGAGGATGATCATCATAAGCAACAAAAGGAACCAAATGTTTGGTGACCCATTGAAGAATGAGGCGAAACTGAGCAATGGTGTTTTGGAAGTGAATGAAATTGACAAGCAATTTCTTTTGATCCTTCCTAATGGTCTTTAGAAGCTTCAACTGCTTGTTGTTCTGTTTTCCTGTTGTCCTCTTGATGGGCTTTGATTCTTTAGGTTCATCATTTACACTCACGCCGTTAAAACTTAGATTTCAATTTCTATTTTTTCTTTTTCATATTTTTAATTTAATCAATTATATATGAATAATTAATACATCTAGATGATTCTATATCATAAAAATGTATGTCACGTCATTTAAAATATATGAAATCGTCATTTTCTTAGTTCAAAAATCTGAGTGAGGAACCAAAACTGTCGACTTTTGAAATTGGAGGATCAATTTCGTGAATTGATATCAATAGAGACTAAAACTGTAACTAAACCTTTATTATATATAACTATTTATTATAATTATAAAATATTATGATATATTGTTTACGTGATTAAATAATTTTGTTAAATTAATATAAAATTGAATAAATTTTCATTAAATAAGAAAACATATAAAAACTTAAGCTTTTATAATTATTCAAATTATTTGCAATTATTTAAATTTAAATTAAATTATTTGAAATAATTAATAAGACATAAATAAATTTGAAAATAAAGTAAAATAAAAAAATATTAATTAATATTATAATATTCAAATAAAAAATAATGTCACTAAAAAATTAATTATTCTCATAGTAATCTCCATGCATGCCCACCCTTATTTTAATTGTTGGTAAAATTTAACATATCATTAAATGTGAAATTATCCTCGTCAAGATTCAGACCAATATGAAAAATAAATGGTTTAGATATTTGGACAAAAGACTTACGAGAATATTGAGGTGAAGCAGTTGATGATTGCACAGAAAAATGTTGATGCAAATATGGATGATTACCATAAGATGACGTTGGTATATCTGGTTGATAATATCCTCCTTGTTGATATTGAGAAGAAGGTTGGTACGACTTCGACAAATAAGGAAGCAAATGTTGCATATGTTGTTGATAATTGTATTGAGGTGTGGAGGGACCTGGTCTTGTTGATAATTATACTAAGAAGAATAAGAATATCGATTTTGCATTCGTTCGGAATTACATAGCTTGTTCTAAACTTAAATTCCTATGTTTCTCCTCCTCTATCTTCAAAATAGTCTCAATAGTTCTCTACATCGATTTCTCATGTTCTTGTTGTGTCAATTGTTGACTTTCTAGTTGTTTCTACTTCGTCTCTCGTGAGTCCTATCAATTTTAGCCTATAATGCATCACAATATGGTCGACCTGTAATGTTGTAGCTAGATGAAGATTTGGAGAACATTCCTATGGTCTATTTTACTATGTACTTGATAGGACACTAGTACCGTACACTTGGACTCTATTATTCCCATAGTTGCCTCAACCGACTTGTTGCACTCAATGTTTCACATCTCATCTGCATTTGGTCAAAACTATTAGAAGGAAGATTTGCATGACTTGCACAAACTTCATTCATAATTTGGTTATAAGATTTCTATGTAAATAAAAAATAAATCAAAATTAAACAATTTTCTACTTATAAATGTTAAAGATATTGTAATAAGCATTAATTTCATATGTAAATCAATTTTTGAAAATCATACACGAGCATTGTTGTCGCTATTATAAACAAAAACTTTTGTGCCTTTATTTTTTTGGTTACAACGAACACCATGTATGGTTGCACTTTCAAGCTCCTTTGTCTAAAATAATATGAAATAATGAAGAAAAAAATAATTATATAATTTAAGTAACAAAATAAATAAAATAATTATATCGTTCATCGTTTAGTTTCGGCAAAACAAAAGATACCTCCTACGTGAGTGCCTTGACCACTCTCTGATACTCATTTGTCTTTGTTTTGTCATATTTTTTTTCAAATCATCGTATTTCTAGTACTTGCACACCGCTTTTCAAATGGACTTTTCATTGTTACCCATATTCCGATGCAAATTAGAGAGACGAGAAATACATCTTTTATTAAAAATGTCCATCACAACAACCTTATGCTTCGCCCTCTATATACACAGATTCTTTAAAAAAACATATTTCATTAAACAATATTTAAAAGATACATTGAAGTAAAATAAAAAATTTAAACATTTCATTAATTATTAGTTACTTTAAATGCATCAAAATATTTATACCAATCATTCTCTTTAATCTTTCTAACTTCTCCCCATGTTTTAAAAGGTTTTTTATACCTTTATTTATGTGCAATGGTAATAGAAGTGACATATTTGAAAAAAAAAATCAATATGTAAAAAATACAATATTTATAATAAATTAATTAAATCTTATAATAAATTATGAATAAAACATTATAAGAATTAACAAAAGTAATTAATTAAATACTTATCCGTTACCAACAGGTGTGATGATCAAATAATCATGGTGACTAACATATACCACGTAAGAATCAGTAAGATCTATCGTCTAAGCCTCTCCAAATACATGTGGTCGATCTTCCAATTCAACTTCAGTTGTGAACATTGTCCTAGTCAATGGCGATGACACCAAAGTAGGATCGTAGAGAAGAACACGACTAGGTGTCCTATGACAACACATAACTTGTCTTGTTTCCCCTATATATATAAAATTATGAAATAAATTGCTATTCAATAAGAGAAATTATTATTTTTACATTGATTGTCATTCATGAATGAAAAAATTGCTTACATATTTAAAAATTAAATGCATTACAAATTCCTATCATTCAATATTAATACTTAACATAATTTTCATCCAAATCAACATGATTAGAATCTTCTTCATCTTATTCTTCGTCATTATCTTCATGAATTTAATCACCGATATTTGGTAAATCATTATAGAAGCGACTTAATGACTCAACTTCTATCACGTGATGTATATTATTGGACATTTCATCTATCTAATATGCTTCATTTTCCAACTCAGGATCATCTGCTTCAATTTGACTTGTTGGTTTTATTTTTATTGCAACACACCAACCCTTTTTGTCTTGTCATTTTGACAGATATAGGACATAATACACTTGTCTAATATTTTGGACCATTACAAAAGGATCAAATATTTGATATATTTTGTTAATTTGTATGTTCATAATGTTAGTTTGAGAGTTAACATTTCTTACTTCTATTCGATAAATCAAAAGTCGAGTAATAAATTTTGTAAATATGTTGAATCATGCCATAGAAGTCACATTCACTATATTACTTGGTGACTTTTAGATGTTCACTCAAATTCATTTCTACTATTACTTGATGACATGGTGTCACTAAAATAATATTAACAAAAATGAGTTGTTTCACAATGTAAGTAAGATTGACATATTGATCCTTCAACTTTATCCTTATTTTTCACCTATTGTTTTGAATAATCAATGAATATATGTTAAATGCAAAAATAGATATTACATTAATGACTAAATGAAAATGTATATTAATTCTATTATGTATACAAGTTTATCTTTCAAAGGAATATATCCATATGTATTAAATAGGTTATCCAAGTATGACTTCGTATGCAAAATGCATTGAGGGATGTTCCATTGAATAAAAAAACCCAAGGTGCGAATTGTCTCCAACATGCACAATATCAACGACATGTCATTTTCCATTTTGTTCATATCATCCTTTCGCAATGTTGACGAACAAAATATTTTTAAAAATTAACTCATTTCAATAAGTGGATTTAATATGTGTAGGAAAAGAACTAAATGCAATCGGAATTAAACAATCCATAAATATTCCACATCAACACATCAGCACATCAACAATCAGAATTTTCCACATCAACACATCTTGACAAATTATGAGAATAACCATCGAAAATCTTGAGTTCTTTTATCCACCTAAAGAAAGATTTTGCTTCCTCAAGAATAAAAGTGTAATTTTCTCGTGGTTTTTAGATTTTACCACTGGAATGTTCCACTAACAACAAATCATTTTTCAGCAATAAAGAGCTAAGTATCACTAAACTTTGTCATTCTCTTTAGTTTTTACTTTGACATTCATCACGATGTTAAATATATTGTCAAAAAAGTTTTTCTCAATATGATTATCATCAAAATTATGACTTAGAAGGTTACCTTTCCAATAAGGAAAATCCCACGAAAATACATCATTTATTCCAATCGTGCAATTGACCATAACCATGAGGTTTCACAACAAAATCATCTATAACTTCAACCTTCAGTATCTTTGACTGAATCCCAAACTTGTTAAGATATCAATCGAATGGGAGGTCCACGAATTTCAGCAACACCCTTAATAAATGTATTTTTATTTCTTCTAAATGGATTATTGTAAGTTAAGAACATAAAATGCGAGTCAAATCGAGATGTATTCCCAATTAAGTCCAATGTAAATGCTTTACTATCTTCCAAACATATAGGGCATGTTAATTTACCGTTGTTCTCCATCTATACAATGTCATGTAGATTGAGAAATTATTTATGGTCCACATCAATGTCGCTCTTATAATAAAATTTTTCTTTCGAGCAATATCATATGTTAAAACACCATGCCACAACATTTTTAAATCATCAATCAAAGATAGTAAATAGCTATCAATACCTTGAAGTAACAACGTCGATTTACAAGAAATGGGGGTTTGAATTGTAAATGCACATTTTAAAAATTCCTGTTAAAAACTTAAGAAAATAACTCAAGATTGATCTTGGTTATGAAAACAGAAAACGGAGAACGTTTTTGGTTTTTGTTATAAAATAGAGAACGTTCCTTGATTAGCTTAAAACAGAAAATTAGTTTATGTTTTATCTTAGTTAATCAATTCAGTATGATAAATAAAGAGATTTGATAGAGAATACCACACAAAGATATATCCTGGTTCACCCAACGTGGGTTACGTCCAGTCCTCACATTGTGAGATTTTTCACTAAATGTTTAAAACAAAGAACCTTCTTGATCTTACAACACCTAGTCTAGATCAACCTTGATCTGTTTCAATCTCTATTACTTTCCACCCAGAAAGCAATAACATCACCTATCTAACCTTGATAGTATTTACTCTTAAACAAACTATAAAGAAACTCTTATAGTTTGAGTTTTTATAATTGGATTGTTTTTGACAGAATCTGAGATTTCTCAACTCTTGTTTGAGAATTGATTCTTTACAAAGGATCTAATGATAATTACGCAATCTAATATAAGAATATAGATCAGCCACTATTTGCGAAATATCATAATGTAGAATAGCCTCTGTTTTTGCGAAGGAGTAGAATTTCAAGTATGTATGTGATTGATTTAAGGATATTTTCAGCACTTGAATTTCTTGCCTTGATCCTAGATATTGGCCTTCTATTTATATGCATTAGAGGCCTTTAATGAAGGTCAAAAAGAGCTGTTGGTAGTGCTCTGTAGTTTGACTGAAGCCAATATATCTCATTAAAAATAATTCATCTTTGAAAACTGCTTTTTGACTTTTCTGGTTTAACATTTAAAGCAGTTCTATCCTCTTTAGAAAAAATGCTTTGACGTTTCTCCCTTGATCTTGGATGGTACAATCTTCATCTTGAGTCTTAAATGTAACTAGAGAAGTTTGGAGAAGAATTATATGACATTGAAGCTATGCAGAATAGGTGTTATGCAGAAAACAGAGATTGATTATCAATCTGGGTCTGTCAGTTCGAACTTTCTTGAGCTTTAATAATAAATTTGAAGTTCCCGTTTTAATCATTCTGGATATCTTTTGCAATGTCTTATCATATATCAAGGTTGATCGAACTTTCTTGACAGTTTGATTGTTGGAGTTACAAACTGTCTTCATTTTTGTTAGACTTTGAGTGCTTTTATTTTAGGGATCAAATAACCTTTCTGAGCTTGGATGAATCCTACTTGTTCCTTGCCATGTACTGATTATATATGAATAAATTTACAGGGCAGACTCTTTGTTAAAGAGGTAGAAAAAATTTGATCAACATGCTGTGATGAACATTTTATGAAGCTGGAGATCATTCTCTGTTTTGATGCAGAATGTTCTTGTTGCTGTCTTTTTTGTTTTGTTTGATTCTGTTCTTAATTAAATTCACTCAAAAACACTTGTTAAATTAACATAACATTTTAGAATCATAATTAACTTTCTTAATTAACATTTGTTTATTTTCATCAAAACTTTAAATATAGAGTTTGTCTCAACAATCTCCCCCTTTTTGATGATGACAAACGTGTTAATTTAGATTTTAATTCTGATTCTAATATCAAGTATGTGAAAGAGTTTTAAAAGCTTCCCCTCAATTTATGCATTTTTTAAATTGGTAGAATTTAAAACAATGTATGCAATAAACTAGTTTTTCATTTAATTGAGGACAAAGGTACATCACTATGAGCAGAATTACATAATCAGGCTGTCTAATTTAATTTAAAAGCTAACTCAATTCTCCCTCTTTGTCATGCAAAAAGGTAGCAAAAAAACAACTAAGAAGCTAGGGAGGGAGAAGATCCTTCTAAAGAGGAGGATTTTTCTGGATGAGGAACTTGAGAAGGAGGAGGAATCAAATGAGGAGGTGAAGGTGGAATTCCCAGCTTGGGAGCAAGGTGGTTTGTCAGCCAAGTTCTCAGTAGAGTAGATTCTTGATTGTGCTGAACCTGTCGTGCCATTATGATCTGAAGAGTAGCCACGATGTTAGAGTTGGACGGTTCAGTTAAGTGAGGAGAAGAGTGAAGGTGAGTAGAGGGTTGAGAAGTGGTAGCAACAACAGTGTTGGATGGAATAGGTGTTGTAGAGATGGATAGGAAAGAGGCAAAGGAGGATGAGATAGAGGGTAAGGGACCAATAAATGTGTTAGAGGGACCAACAGTTGCTAGAAATTTTAAAAACTGACTGATGCCGAAAATGGAAGAGCTGGTTTGTTGAGGGGAGACAAAGAGTGGAGACATGGTAGACAAATGTGGATTAGATAGGAAGTTACCAAAGTCGTGAGTAGGGGAGTGAAGTGTTTGAGAATAAGAAGGAACACTACAAGAAAACATGAATTTTGTGAGGGCTAAAAGCCCTCACAAAGGGGAAAAAACAACCACAAAGGTGGATTTTGTGAGGGCTTTTGGCAGCCACAAAGAAGCTGGTCACAAAATTTTGTGAGGGCTTTTGCAGCCACAAAAGTCTGCCTTTGTGAGGGCATAGGCCGCCACAAAGAACATGCTGAATTTGCTGACTGGACCTTTGTGAGGGCTTTTGGCCGCCACAAATGCCAATGTAATTAAAGATTAATATATTTTGTGAGGGCTTAGGCCGCCACAAAATAATTCGTATTTAATAAATTAATTTTTAAATTCAAAATTAATAGTTTATTATAATATTATATATAATAAATTAATATAATTATAATATTTAAATTTAAATTATAATTAAATTGAAATTTAAATTAAATTTAAATTAAATTTAAATTAAATTTAAATTAAATTTAAATTAAATTTAAATTAAATTTAAAATATAATGTAATTATAAATTAAATGTAATATATAATAAACTAATCTTAATATAATTAAAAATTTAAAATAAAATATTTAAATTAAAAATAAAGATTAATAATTACATTAAAGATTAATTTAAATAATAAAATATTCATAATAAAATATTTAAATTAATAAAAAATATTTAAATTATTAATAATACAATATTTATATATTTATATATTTAAATTAATAATTATAATTATATTTAAATGAAGCTTAAGAGTAATTTTGTGTAGAGAGAAGGAGGAGAGAATAGTTAGAATGAGGTTTTAAAGAGAAGTTGGATGTGAAAAAATGAAGTAGAAGGGGGAGAAATATATATAGTGTTGCTTGAGCATTTGTAGCGGCCTTTGCAGCCACAAATTTCACGTGCTCAATCCTTTGTGGCGGCCTTTGCAGCCACAAATTCCACGTGGTCATTCCTTTGTGGCGGCCTTTGCAGCCACAAATGTCACTAGTCCCGTCATTCCTTTGTGACAGATGCATTTTTTGTGGCTGTAAAAGCCCTCACAAACTCCTTAAATATTTAACTGGATTTTGTGGCTGCCTAAGCCCTCACAAAATCACAATGTTGTGATTTTGTGAGCGCTTAGGCAGCCACAAAATCCAGTTAAATATTTAAAAATTTGTGAGGGCTTTTTCAGCCACAAATAAAGACTAATTTCGATTTTGGCCTTTGCGAGGGCTTTTTCGGTCACTAATTTGTGAGGGTTTTATTCGGCCACAAAATATTTATAAAGTTGGCCACAAATTTAAGTTTTTCTTGTAGTGATAGCTGAGGATGGTAGGGTGGATGTTTGAGGAAAGAGGTTTGAAGGAGTTGGGATATTTCCCCGAGAACATTCTGCAGGTGGTGGAGAACATTTTGGATTTGGTGAAGAATGCTCTGGTGTTGTGATTCTTGCTGTGTTTTCCTTAGGGTCAGTAGGATGTGATGAGAATGGAACGGGGTTTGTAGTAGGTCGTCTTCCTGCCGAGCGTTTGCGTTTCAATGAGATGGGAAAAGAGGACGGAGGAGTAGGAGTTTGAGCAGAGGAGGTTTTACGCATGTGAGAGAGATTTTTAGTGGAAAATTTTGAGATTTTCATCAAAGCTTTCTCAGAAGAGATTGAGACTCCAAAGTACCTGAAGACCCTAGTTAAAACCATGCCATAAGGCACAATATTCTTTTTGTATTCTTTTGTGGCTGCACAAATCATGTGCTGGAGAATCACATAAGATAAATTCAGTCGCTTGCAGTTGAAGAGATGATGGATTAGTAAGGCGTCATTATCAGAGACATAGTCATGACTTCCATAGTGAGGAATCAGAGTATGTTGACACATGTTATTAAACACTTTAGGAAGGGGCTTAACATATGTGGACAAGTAGCGAGTTGAGTCTTCTTCAAATAGATCAGATAAGACTTCAGTCTTGCGAAGATTCAAGGCTGAGTACTAGTGATCACCAAAAACAAATGGACCTTCTGTGGGTAACTAAAGAATGAAAGCCAGAATGTTTGGAGTCAGTTTGATCTCCACTCCCTTAATCGTAGAAATGATTAGGAATTTGTCAGCAAATGTCTTGGCATTGCAATAAAATGCACGGACAACATCTGGGTAGTAAGATTCAGATGTTTGTAAGAAAGAGGTCCATTGAAGAGCATCAGTGTGATGTTGAACAACATTGCCGTCAACAACGAGATTGTCAAAGACAAAGACTCGTCCAATCCCAACAGGGCGTTGAGCCCATTTTTCATTGAAAAGTTTAAATTTGTTGGGAGAAATCAGAGGAGGAGTAGTTTGTTTGGGTTTCTTAGAGGGACGAGACGGTTTAGAGTCAGATGAAGTGGAGGTAGAAGAAGACTGAGGAGATGGAGAACGTTTGGTGTGTGTTTGTGGGGAAGGTTGTGGGTGGGGAGAAGATTTTGGAGGAGGGACTGAGTGAGCAGGAGAACGTTCTCGTGGTCTGGGTGGGGAACATTGTGGAAAATGTTCTATAGATGTGGGTTTCTAACAGTGTTTTAGGTTTTGTTTAGGGGCGAGAGCTTTTCTTCTTTGAGGATTTGGAAGTTTTTTGTGAGCAGGGTATTGAGCAATTGTCATTGTGGTTTTTGTTTTCATGGGTTTTGTTGGTGGTTTGGATTGAGAGAGGGGTTTATTTTGTTTGGTAGGAGGAGAAACAATTTCATTTATCGATCTCTGTTTTTTGTGTGGAGGAGTTGATTGTGAGGGTTTAGAGGAGAAAACTGATTTGGAAGGTGTGGTAGGTTTAGTGTTTGTTGGTGTGTTTTCTGATGTTGATGGTTGATTATTTGGTAGTGTTGTTGTTGATGACGTAGTTTTTGTTGATGTGTTTGTTAATGGCTCTGATTGTGTTGGTGGTTTTGTTGATGGCTTGGTATTGATGGGTACTTTTGCTGATGATGGAGGACAAGAATCAGAAAAATCGTCACTCTCAGAATCTGAGAGGATGAAGAACAAAGGTTCAAAGGTTTTAGGGTTCAAAGGTTTTGAAGTTCCAATGCTTGATTGAACTCTCATTGAGCGTCGTGGAGGAGTAGTTTGAGTATGAAAATGTGGAGGAACTTGAGCAATGTTTGGTGTGGGACGAGTATACAGTGGTGGAAGAAGGGTAGACAGAGGGTTGAGATTGAGGATTTCTTGGTTGGTGTTAAAAGGAGGAGAGGCAGAGGAAGTATGTGGTGGTGTTGGTCTAGATGGTGGAGAGGGTGAGCGTTTCATAGATTTGTATGAAGAAGAGGAAGAGTATGGTGTGCAGGGAGAGGCATTTTTGCGTGGTGATTATTTAGTTTGCGCCATTGTTGTTCTGTTGGTGAAGGTTTGATAGAGAGAGGAAGATGAATAGGAGAACTTGTATTTAGAGAGAGGGATAATGCAACTTTTGGGAAAAAAAGGAGGTGAAGAGATGAGGGAGACACAACATATTTTATGACTTGAGGAGAGGAAAAGAAAAGGAGAATAACGATGACCTTGCTGCCCAATGATTATCAATCTGGGTGTGTCAGTTCGAACTTTATTGAGCTTTAATAATCAATCTGGAGTTCCTGTTTTAATCATTCTGGATGTCTTTTGCAATGTCTTATCATATATCAAGGTTGATCGAACTTTCTTGACAGTTTGATTTTTGGAGTTACAAACTGTCTTGATTTTTGTTTGACTTTTAGTCCTTTTATTTTAGAGATCAGATAACCTTTTTGAGCTTGGATGAATCCTACTTGTTTCTTGCCATGTACTGATTCTATATGAATAAATTTCCAATGCAGACTCTTTGTTAAAGAGGTAGAAAAAGTTTGATCAACATGCTGTGATGAACATTTTTTGAAGTTGGAGATCATTCTCTGTTTTGATGCAAAATGTTCTTGTTGTTGTCTTTTCTACTTTGCTTGATTCTGTTCATAATTAAATTCACTCAAAAGCACATGTTAAATTAACATAACATTTTAGAATCATAATTAACTTTCTTAATTAACCTTTGTTTATTTTCATCAAAATTTTAAATATAGAGTTTGTATCAACATACCTCATGTGAGATTAGATTGTCCTTATATTATTGCATCTAAAAACATATAATGTTTAGACATGCACCTATTCGGGGGAAGATTTTTAGGGGTGACAATAATAGGCCAACAACAATAATTTGTAGATGAAGCTTGAATATATGGTGTGAAACCATCAAAGCATAATCATAACCCTAATCATACATTACATGGATCAAATGCAAAGACATGAATTATGCAAATATTTATGCTTTCATTGTTTGCTGCCTCTGAACATGATTGTTTCTTATCTAAGTAATTCGTAAAACCAACCAACCTTCACTAAATTAGCAAACACAATTTCACCCGCCTTTCTCGTGTTTCCAAAACCTTCAATTACACTTTCATGGATTTATTCCAGTATGGATGCTTATTTGACTCTTCATAATTCTTTGGTTTTGTTGCATTTAAAATAGACAAAGAAAACTCCTTATAAGAAGGAGATAAATTTGCATAAGAAATATAATTACAAATAGGATAAGGTGCACCTGATTTGATTGTTAAATGAATTGTGATTTATCACTCATAATCTAATAGATAGGTTGGTTGATTTATTTCCGTCATGATATTCTTATGTGTTGATTGTCTTAATTATCTTGGTCTTACTGAGCAACATAATCACCACCTTGCTCAGGTTCATAAGATTGTAAGCATGGGGTATGTTCTCCTTCCAAATTGCAATCAAAATGAACTTTATGCAGCTCAATAACAGCATGTTCACTTGTATTGATAGGAACACAATTTTCAATTCTTTAAATTTGAATTTCTTGGACCATAATGAATGATCAGTTTTTCAAACACAACATTCTTAGACAAAATAAAAATTTGTCTTGGATATCATAAAGTCAGTAACACTTTGTACTTGCCTTATATCCCAAGAAAACAAATTTCTAGGCACGACTATCAAACTTATATCTGTGAGAAATAAGAGTGGATGCATAACAAAGACATCCAAAAACCTTAAGATTGGTCAAACCAGTGTTAGTGTTATACAAATAATGATAATGTGACTTATTTTTAAGCAAAGGATTAGGAATCCTATTAATATATGAACAACATGGTTAACAACTTATGTCCAAAAATGCAGAGGTAAACGAGATTGAAATAAAAGGCCTCAGGCCTCAAGCCACATTTAATATGTGTTGATGTTTCCTTTCCACCCTAGCATTCTGCTAAGGTGTCTCAACACATGTGGAATGATGTACAATATCCATATTAGAATATAAATCGGAATTAATAAATTCTAAGCCATTAACGCTTCTAAAAACTTTGATTTTCTTGTTAAACTGATTGTTCACAAGTCTAATGAAGGACTTAATATGGCATATAGTCTCAAATTTCCTTCTCGTGAGAGTAACCCAAACATATATACTATAATCATCCAAAATAGTGAGAAAATACTTAAAATGATGATAAGATTGAATAGTGAAAGACCCTATATATCAATACGAATTAAATCAAAAGGGGCACAAGCATTGTGATCACTCTTAGGAAAATGTAACTTCTTTTGCTTAGAAAAATGACAAATGTCACAAACATGTTTGTTATCATAACCTATATAAGGAAACTGATAATTTAAAATCTTCATACAATTTTTAGAAATGTGACCTAAACGAAATGCCATAAGGCTGATTTTGGAACATGTCTAACATTGTAATTATCAATACTATTTGTACTACAATCTTTACAATTTTGCAAATCTGACTTTGACCCCTTGAGGTTGTGAACCCCTTCAACAAGGCTATTTGTACCAAACCTCTTCTTGGTCCTCAAGTTTTGGATAGAACAACCATTATTACTGAAAATGGCATAACAATTTAGTTGATTACATAATCTTGAAATAGAATGAGATTAAAGGAAAACTTTGGTAAAATCAAATAGAATTCAACTTTAAATCTTTTGTAATAAAAACAGTTCTTGCATAGTTAATAGTAGCAATTGTCTTGTTAGGTAATTTAATATTAAGTGGTTGAATTATGACAAACTTATTGGAAGCATTAAAATTATGAGTTATTCCAGAATCTATAATTCAAACCACATCTTTGTGATTATTATTTATAGCAATTAAAAAATATTTACCAGTGGATTTGTCAACTGGGGGAAACCAACATGGGAAAAGGAAGTTATGTGTTTGGTTGCATAATTAGTCCCCAAATTTTCCAGTTGTGGCAGGTTCGGAATGCCATTGATATGATCTTTAGTAAATGGACCTTGTTGGTTGTCACAATCATCATCTTCCCCATTTGTTGTGTTTTCCTATTTACCATACACATTATTGGTAGAATTATCATTCTTAAATTTGAAATTAGGTGGAAAACTATGCTTTTTGTAAAAAATGTCACCAATATGACCAAAGCTTACCACAGTGAGTGCAAGACTAGGAATTTCCATTTCCTTTTCAAGAACCTTTCTTTGTGTCAGCAACATTAACAAATGTTTGAGATTTGGTGTTATCATTAGACCCTCCATTCAATATTTCTTATTGGAGAACTAAAAAGAGAACTCTATTGAGATTTGGAAAATGCTTCATGAACAATAGTTGTGTTTTAACCGCATCAAAACTTTCATTTAAACCAGTTAAAAAAATGATCACCCTATCTTCTTTGACATAGGTTGTGGAGTTACAATTGCATGGTGGTATGGGGAGAAATTATCCAATTCTTCCCACAAAATAGTTAAAGTTGTAAAAATATTTGAAACATTCATATTACCTTGTTTAATTGAGTGAATTTCCTTTTGCAATAACAAAACCATGATTAAATCTCCTTGTGAAAACATTTCCTTCAAATAAATCCAGGTTTTGTTAGCACTATATTTAAATATGAGATTCTAAGTTATTGATGATGAACCTGAATTCATGCCCCATTGAAGAACCAACTTGTTGCATCGTAGCTAGTACTTGTGAGCTGGCTCAATTTTTTTTGGCATGAGCAATGATCCATCAAGAAACTCAATTTTTTTTTTTTGTATTGTTGTTGCTGTTATTTGATCTTTTCATGGTTGAAGGAAGGTCCTTAAACCAGGCTCAATGATACAATATTAGGAAACAAGATTAAACTATTTTACTGAATAATTCCTCATATATTGAAAAGGAAAAATAAAAAAGTTGAGAATGCAATGTAGCATCTCAATCCCTTTATATATAATAGGAGAGAAAGGATAGGATGCTGTGTAAGAAACATAACTGAAAATAACATAAATAACTAACTAACTAATAACAACCTAATACAAATATCCTATTAGCCACTACAAGTCAACTCACAGTTAGCTTGACTGACAAGTTATTATCAAGCTGACTGTGAGGCTGGCAGATTGGTGGAGATAGTTGGTTGACTGGCGGACTGATAAACAGGCTTGTTGAAAAGGGAGCTAGCTGGTTGACTAGCAGACTAATGAACAAGCTAATTGGCTGACCGAATAGGGAGTGAGCTAGCTGACAGGCTAATGAACAAGCTAAATGACTAACTAACTGACTGGTGAAACTGAGCCTAGCTAACCAGAAGAAGGATGGAGGCTGGCACTTGAGCCAAATAGACCAGCTATTCTTATAAAAATCCCAAGGGATGACTCTAGGTATATCCATTCATTCTTCTAGTGTCTTGGTAATGGTTCTAGAATCAATTTTAGGACTAATATTTGGCTCAAAGACCGACTTTTAGTTGATAGCTTTCAAATCCCTCCATTTTGGCCTTACCAATTCTCTACTAAGGTCAGTGATTCCTGTAGAGGTTTAACTTGGTCTTCATGAAGTACTTGGCAAAAATCATCCCAATTTAGTTGTGGATATAAGAAATCTAGTATTGCATATCAATTATGCTCTTAATAAGCTGGCACAAACGATGGCTTTCTTACATGTAGAGATTTATTTTTCATTTCTAATACTGGTAGTCATAAGGCTTTAAGGGGAAATTTGATTTGGAAAACTTTTATTCCCCCTCCAATTGTCATTCCATAATTGGAGATTTATTCATAATAATATTCCAAACAAATCATAATCTTAGAAATGTTACAGTAGCCTTCATTATTTCCTCTCTTAATGCTAGTTGGTTTTTCCCTAAATTAAATTTGGTTTCAAAATACTAAAGTGTCTCTTCAGTAGACTTTAATTCCTATATAATGGTACTTCAGTCTATAATATTGATATTTTGGTTAAAGGCACAATGTCTAACTCAAGGCCATTTTCTGCTGGTGATATTTTTAGTGATAGTTAAGATTCAATGTTTGGTTGTTTTAGTGATTATTTGGGTATTCAAGCCTCTTTATTTGTTGAATTGGTTGCAGTTATAAAACCAATCAAAATAGCTTTTCAATAAGAATTTAGCATAACTTTTGGTGAGAATGTGACTCAAAGATAGTGGTTGATATATGCTTTTAAGGATTCTAACATTGTTCGTTGGAGACTTCATAATATATGGGTTAGCTTTATTAATTCATATTCATAGTTAGCAAAGGTAGTAGCTATGTAAACAAGTTAGCAAGTTTGTCTTTTCAATTTTAGAGAGTAGTGGTGGGACCATGCTCCTAGGTTCATTTCTAATTATTTTTTTTCCATAACAGAATGTCTTTATCTTCATATACATTCACTTAATTATTTTTTTTTTTTTAGTTTAGTTCCCTAGAGTCACTTTTTTTGTTCAATAAAATTTTGTGTAGTGCTGCAAATGATGTGGTATAAGTGCCCCATACTTGAAATCACTTGTATTCACAAATGATGTTTTCACACTGTACTAGTCTTTTATAAAAATAATTAGGTTAAATATATTTTTTAACTCTTTCTTTTGTTAAAAATAGTTTTTCAGTCTCTCTATTTTTAAAATTATTTTTTTATTTTGATTAACAAATTTTTAGAATATTTTTTGTCCTAACATTTTTATTATGTGATACTCTCATTAATTAGGTGGCATTTGAGTGACAATTGTGAATTGTATAAAAAAATTATATTTCGTTGTTGTTGTAATTAATTTATTATTTATTTTATTTATATTTTAAAATCTTAAATTTAAATTATTATTGGATAAAATAAACAAATTTTAAATATTTTAA
>JBBPBT010000072.1:3116883-3129888 GCA_037974875.1 Cicer bijugum | reverse complement strand
ACTATGCATGTCCAAATAACGAAGACAAAAAAAAAAGGACTAATTATCCATTTGGGCTTAAAAGTGATGTTGGAAAACAGAGACTCAAATAGAGTGTTATTGTCAAAATATTATAGATTCAAATGAGATAGTTGAATATGTATTTCCTTCCTAAAGTTAGATGCAATATATAGAATATAAATACCCATTTTGATTCAGGCTTATTGTAATCCCTTCAATAAAGAAACATTTTTGTATTTGACTATGCATGTATATAAATAAATATACAAAAAAACATTTTTATTAGTTGCACATTTGTATATTTATTTATATACATGCACATTTGATATCAAAATGAAAGTACTTACCTTTTTGTGGAGCTCTGAAATAGATTCATACATGAGTTGGTTCTGCAAATTACAAATTAAACTATCATAATGATTGAGACATTCAGTTCAAACTCTATTGGCAAAACTAATGACAATTTTTTTTATATACCTTCCGTGATCTAATCTGTTTGAGAGCAGAATCAAGCTGATGCTCCAAATTCTGAAGCTCTTTGATACTTAGGCCATCAAGTTCTTCACCCATAAAATTCCTGTAAAGTAAATAATTAAGCAAATAAAATATTTCATTAATTACATGACACAATATCCCTTGCTTATAAAAAAATTTATACCTTTGATTTCTCTGTATGATTTCCAACCTTGCCTTCAGCTTTGCATGTTCTATAATCCAATTTTCCTAAAAGAATATACAATTAAATTGATTCATCATATATGCAAATTAATAAATCCGTAAAATAAGTAAAATCGTTATAATGTCCATCAGGTATCAACTCAGTAGTAAAATTTTAATTTTATAATCTTGAAGGATGAAGTTGAAATGTACCAAAAAATAATGGTAAAATAGTAATTAATACAACTTTAATAGGAAAATTGGCAGAGTAGTCGCATACACTTTGTGGTTGATCATTTGCAACAAGCTGCCTCTCTGCATATGAATATCTTTCATACCGTTCCAGAATTCTTTCCATACTGATGACAGGAAAATAAAAAAGTTAGATAAGATTGTACATCTGGAGTTGAAAGTAAATAATTCATCTATAATCATGGTTCTTAAAACATTGTGATATGATTAATAATTCATCTTTTAGTAAAAAAATAAAAAGATTAATAGTTCATCTATAATCAAGGTTCTTAAAACATTATATAGGTAATTTAATCTATCTTATCACATAGTAGACCACATATAAAATTCTTAAGGTTATGTGGAACTTCATAATTATGTTTCAGCTAACTATCCAAATATATATATATATATATGGAAATCATTGACTATTGTGAGTAAATCTAGGTAAATTATTGACTATTGTGAGCTAATTATGAAAGCCATGAATTGTGGGTACAAAATAAGAACCACATATGTCGATACGAACAAGTTTAAAAGGCCTAAACCCTATTCACACCTAACTGATAAGGAACTTTACACTGCCTAGCATAGTGATAAACATCGCAAACTTCATTGTTATTGATTTGAATAGAAGAAAACTATGTGGTCGGATTTACCGCACTAAGAATATTTTTTATTGGAGGCAGAGAAAGATTTTCCCTTAGGAAAATATTTCTTACCCTCAACAAGATTGGCAAGGGATTGCTAATCGAATGGAGGAGGAGGCACATGTTGCCTTTCTTGTTGAGTAATCATTGACCAAAATTTGAGAACGGATTGGCCCCATTATAAAACATAATCTTGAGCACGACATGCTTTATGATCTTGTCCCATGAAGGTAGTTCGGTTAGTGAACTAAGAGACATTGAAGGAGTTTCATGCAGGAGGTCCTATGTTGGATCTCGGAAAACTAATCTATTAATCTAAATATTACTAACTTTTGTCTATAAAAAAAATACACACTTGTCGTTATAAATACGATACTTAAGAGGACGATAACTTTCTAATTCATCCCATGCAACACGTAATTTAGTATAGAAATCACTACTAAAAAAGAACCTTGTAGCAATTATATAAATCTTAATTACTATAATTATGCAATGTACAAAAAATCACCTTGATAAAAGCAAAGCTACATGTCATGTTAATACGTGGTACTCAATTAAAAAACTTTGGAGATATAGTTACTAGCAATATGTTTTGAGCAGTTAGTTTTCAGTTAATTAGTTGTAACGACTTTTGTTTGTTGCTCCTAACTTGTAAACAACTAGTATATAAGCCAAAGTAAGCAATGCTGATTTGTAGCGAGAGGCAAATTGTTGTTTCTACGTGTTGTGCATAAAATAGGAAGCATAAATGTAGAAACATTATAATCATTTTATTTCATTATTAGTGATAATTCGAAGTTGGATCTAGTCTTCTAGATGTAGGAGTTTATCTCTGAACACGGTTAACAATTGTGTGTTTTCATTTTAACAGTAAAATCTTTAATTCTATTCTTGTTCTAATTACTAAAACGAAGAACGTTCTTGGGTGAAAATTGATCAATCTTCGTTTTACTAAAACAAAGAACGTTCCAAGGTGAAAACTGATCGATCTTCATTTTATGAAAACCAATGACATTTTTGGGTGAAAAGTCATCAATCTTCATTTCTTTTACTTTGATCTTAATTGAAATTAAACAACAATTGGTATCAAGAACATTGGTTATTCGATTCAAGGAAAAGATGACATCAACAAAGTATGTACTTGAAAAATTCGATGGGAAGAATAATTTTAGGTTATGGCGTCTGAAGATGAAAGCTTTGCTAGTTCATCAAGGTTTGGCAGAAACACTGGGAGGAGAGAAAGACACGGCATCTACACTTTCAAAAAAGGAGAAGAAGGATATCATGAACAAGACTCATAATGCTTTAATCTTGAACCTTGGAGACAAGGTTCTAATGAAAATGTCAAAGGAGACCTATGCAAAAGGTATTTGGCTCAAGTTAGAATCTTTATACATGACAAAGTCATTAGCAAATCATTTATTCTTTAAAAAAAAAGATATATAGTTTCAAGATGAAATCTGGGAGGTCAATTGAAGATCATTTGGATGAGTTTAATAAGATTATTTTAGATCTTGAAAATATTGATGTAAAATTGGATGTAGAGGATTCATAACCAAGCTCTCTTGAAAATTTGTGTGATATACTTCTTTATGGTAGAGATTCTTGTCATTAGAATTAAAAAGGAAGTTATATGGGAAAAAAGAAAGCAATGGTGATGGACTACATGTCAAGGCCAAGGCAAGGAATAAGAATAAAAAATAGAAGAATAAGTTCAAGAATAAAGAAAATGACAAGTCTAAAATGAAGTGTTTCGTATGCAAGAAAGTGGGGCATTTCAAGAAAGAATGCCTAGATTGGAAAGGAAAGAAAGGATCAAATAATGATTGGTTGACTCAGGGTGCTTGACTGGGGAAATCATGGATCATGACTGGGTTTCATTTCACATGACCTCAAATAGATATTGGTTCCTTGATTTGAAATAAACTGATGGAGCCAAGGTGATTATGGAGAACAAATCAATCTGCAAGGTATTTGGAATTGGCTCAATCAAGCTGAAGCTAGAAAATGGAACTATGAAGATTTTGTCAAAAGTCAGACATGTTCCAAAGTTGAAAAGGAACTTAATTTCTCTAGGAATGCTAGAAGAAGTTGGTTGTTCATACAAAACAGAGAAATGTATTCTAAAAGTGATAAAAGGATCATTAGTAATCATGGAGGAAAAAAGGGGATCATGATATCTATCTTCTCAATGGTCAAGCAGTGACATGATTGGTAGTTGTGGCATTCCAAGCATCAAGAAAAACCAGCTTGTGGCATCAAAGGTTGGGACATGTAAATCTAATAGAAATGCAAGTTCTAGACAGACAAGGCATGCAGGATGGTAACAAGATTGGTGATCTTGAATTTTGTGAGCATTATGTGTATGGAAAGATGGATAGAGTCAAGTTCTCGACAGGGAAACATTGCTAAAAAGAAATCCTATAGTATGCTCATAGTGATCTATGGGGCCCTGCCAAAATTGCTTCACATGGAAGTAACACGTATTTTATTACATTTCTTGATGATTATAGTAGAAAAGTATAGATTTACATGTTGAAAAGCAAGGATGAAACGTTCAAAACCTTTAAAGATTGGAAATCTATGGTTGAAAACGAGACTAACAAAAGGATTAAGACCTTAAGGACAGAAAATGGTCTTGAATTTTGCAATGAGGAGTTCACTAGTTATTGCAATACTCATGGTGTGAACATGCATAGGAATGTAAGACATACACCTCAACAAAATGGCCTATTTGAAAGGATGAATAGAATCATGCATGAAAGAATGAGATGCATCATGTCAAATGCATGTATGCTTGCACAATTTTGGGGAGAAGTTGTCCATACAACTTGCTGTTTGATAAATTTGAGTCCTTCAACTGCAATTAAACTCAAAAATCCTCATGAAATATGGACTAGACATGCAACTAATTACAATTATCTAAAAGTATTTGGGTGTGCTGCACACTATCATGTAAATGGAGGAAAGGTAGTTCCTCGAACCAAGAAAGGGTACTTTGTTGGATATCCAAGTGGAGTAAAAGGTTATAGGATATGGTATCCTAAAAATAGGAAATGTGTCATTAGTAGAGATGTTAAGTTTCATGAGGCTGACCTATATAAGTCCTTAATTAAGGCTGCAAATGAAAGTTCACATCAAATTGAAGCTGAGAGGTTTGATCTTGAGGTGGAGCAAGCTACAAAAAAAGAGAAAGAGCAGGCTCAAGACAAGACTGATGCAAACCCAGTTGAACATGCTATGTTTCCAGACCTTGACAATTCAACAGAACATGAATTAGATTACTATAACCTCATCATGGACAGACTAATAAGCACATCAAAACCCTCTCAAGAGAGCTACATTGAAAAAGTCCTAAATCGGTTTAATATGAGTGAATCAGAGATTGTCAACTCCCTAGTTGCATCTCACTTCAAACTTTCTTCACCCATGACACCAAACACAAACCAGGAAACAAAAGACTTGAAGACAATACCATATTCTAGTGCCATAGGGAGCATCATGTACGCTATGGTATGATCAAGGCTAGATATTTCTCATGCAGTAAGTATCACAAGCAGATTTATGGGAAATCCAGGGATGAGCCATTGGTAAGCAGTCAAATGGATTCTAAGATACCTAAAAGGAACTCAAAGTATGTGTTTGGAATATAGTAAAAAATCAAAATTATTAAAAGCACTCCAAGAATTTGTAGACTATGATTTCGTCGGGGATTTAGATAAAAAAAAAAAAGATCTCCTATAGGATATGTGTTCATAGTATTCAACAACACAATTAGTTGAAAAACTAATATTCAACACATAGTGGCCTTATCAACAACATAAGTAGAATATGTTGCTCTTGTTGAAACTGTGAAAGAAGGAATTTGCCTGATAGGATTGATCACTGAACTTGGTGTTAAACAAGAAACATTTTACATATATTATGACAACCAAAGTGTCATTCATTTGAGTAAAAATAAAATGTATCATGAAAGAACCAAACATATAGACATCAAGCTTCATTTCATCATGGATATCATTGAAAGAGGTGAGATAAATGTGCCAAAGGTGCACACAAGTGACAATTCAGTTGACATGTTTACAAAACCTATCACACTTAATAAATTTAAACATTATTTGAATTTTCTTAAGATCAATTCCAAAAACTGAGACAGAGGACTAAGAGGGTCTGACTTGAAGACTTTGGAGATATAGTTACTAGCAATCTATTTTTGGCAGTTAGTTTTTAGTTAATTAGTTGTAACTACTTTTGTTTGTTACTCGTAAATTGTAACCAACTAGTATATAAGCAATGTTGATTCGTAGTGAGAGGCAAATTGCAGTTTTGGCATGTTGTGCAGAAAACAGGCATATGAGTTAACAATTGTGTGTGTTCATTTTAGCATTAAAACTTTTAATTGTGTTTTTGTTCTCATTACTAAAACGACGAACGTTCTTGGGTGAAAACTGATCAATCTTTATTTTACTAAAACCCAAGAACATTCTTGGGTGAAAAACTCATCAATCTCCATTTCTTTTACTTTGATTTTAATTGAAATTAAACAATATGTCATTCCATACATCAACATAAAAATCCATGTAAACCGCACTTTGTTTAATGTTAGGAGCAAGAGAGTTCTTCATGATTAAACCATGATATGACAATAATGCCATGCTTCAAAATTTGAATTGAAAGAATTGGTGGAAAATGGTAAGGTATCGTCAAGAAATTGGTGTTTGTTTTTCAAAATTAAAGCCTTTTTCATGTCACGAGCCTAGATCGGTAGTTGATGTTCATAATAGGAGATGTAACCAAAACAGTGTCATAACATTTACTAGGATGAAGAAAGAATGGATTTTGAACTGAATCGACAACACCATTCCCAAGAATAGTGACAACAGTGGTAATGGAAAAATTGGAAGAAGTGTTGTGAGGTGTGGTGAGAGTATATTAGAGAAACTCTCAAAATACCACTGATATCATATTAGTAAAGTAAACTTGAGAGATAAATATTACGAATGAGTAAATCTTATTCTCATTTAATTAAATCTATGAGAATTGTACATTATTTATACGAAGATAAAGATCTAACAATAGTAATTAAATATCTAAAAATATAGAAATTCAACTAACTGATAAATAATAATCAACAAAATAATAAGCCTAATTCAACTACTTGTTGTATTCTCCATTATTCTTTATTAATACTTATTTGTGATCTTATTATTCTTGAATTTCCAACTAGTTTTCAAAATTAAAATTCTAACCAAATACTATGATTGATGGGTATATCCTTTCTTATGTCATATGATTTTTCCTAGTGGGTAATTTAATGGATTTGAAAAGTCTATTTTTTAATTATTATTTTATCGAAGCTATTTACTAACCTTATCATGAAGTACCTTTTTTGTTTCGAGATTTGATTGTATATAGGTTTGACTATCTTTTGTATAACGTGTAATTAATAACATTTTGCGGTTTAAGAAAGTCAATATATTTTTTAGTAAGAGAGTGAGAGAGATCATATATATAGTACTATCAATCTCTTTTTTTTCTCCTAAAGGAAAAATCTTGTGATCAAAGGGGATTTGTGTCCCATGATTAACACTTCTAAAACAGTTTTGTGGATAAGTATGACAACAAGGTAGGAAACTTCCCTTCAAGCCCTAGCAAGTGTCATTGACCTAACCCGACTCAAGCTATTTAAGATTAGATTTGATCTAACCCACATTACAAAGAGAGTGGATAATGGTCATATATTATGGCTTTGTATCAATTTAGTTTTGGTTAATCTTCAGGTAACCTAATTCACAGTGGAGAAGGAAGAGAGATGGAGAGGCATGAAAGAATTTATGTCTTAGAAAGAGAGTGTGATAAAGAATCTTGTGGGTGAGGGGAGCCATTGGTTTTTGATGCTAATAGACTATACTTCTATCGATTTTCTACTTTTCCTTTCATTTAATTGTTCCCATAATTAAATACAACTACAAGGTTATCTATGATTTTTGAATCATTGTTCCATAAATTAATAGGGACTGCCAAATACTGAAACCCAAAAGAGAATCGCCATGTATGCTTCCGAAAATGTAAATGTGTCGTAACATTTGATGGGAGAGGTTGTTAGAGAAAGAAATGTATTTCTAATAGAAATCTCTCAATTTGCTTGATGCTTAATGTAAAGTACAAGTAGGTATTTATAGGTACAAATAGAAAACTCTAGACACATTTCTAGGAGCTTCCTAATTAATACCGACTTCTAGATATTTCCCACAATTTTCTATAATTAAAACACTTCTAGATTCTTACATGGAAATTCTACATGGTTCTAGAATTATCTAATTTCAAATTAGTAATAACATTGTTCCCCCTTAATTTGAAATTTTTTTCTTCATTCCAAGTCTTGCTCTTAGCCTTTGAAAGTCTTTGAATTTTAACGGCTTTGTAAAAATATCTGCAACTTGATCTTGAGTCTTCACATATTTAAGCTCAATTTCTTTCTTGGCAATGTATTCTCTAATGAAATGGTACCTAGTGTTTATGTGCTTGCTACAATCATGAAACACTGGATACTTTACAAGTGTTTGTGCCAACTTGTTGTCTATATAAATATCAGTAGCTTCCTTTTGTGGTATATGAAGTTCCTCCAATAATCTCCTTAACCAAATGGCATGACAAGTGCAAGATGTTGCTGCTACATATTCTGACTCGCATGTTGAAAGTGTTACAATAGGTTGCTTCTTTGAGCTCCATGAAAAAGAACAGTCTCCCATGAAAAATATAAAGCCAGTAGTACTCTTTCTGCCATCAATATCTCCCGCAAAGTCGCAATCACAAAATCCAAAAAATTTAAAATCATTAGAAGAAGAGTAAAATAGTCCATAATCAAGCATACCATTAAGGTAGCGAATTATCCTTTTATTGACTTTCATGTGTGTAGTAGTAGGAGCTTCCATGAAACAACTCACTACTCCAACCGCATATAGAATTTCAGGTCTTGTACATGTTAAGTATCTTAGGCTTCCAACGAGGCTTTTGAAAAAGAAGGGTCCTCCTTTTGTCCATCTTCAAACTTTGAAAACTTCAATCTGCTCTCCATTGGTGTGTTCTTCGGATTGCAGTAAAACATTTTAAATTTCTTCAAAACTTCCTTTGAAATAAGTATACCTTCTTCCAATTGTTTTACTTTCTAGGCCTAAGTAGTATGACATGAGTCCAATATCAGTCATCTCGAACTCAAGCGCCATGGCCTTTTTGAATTCTTCAAACAAACTTGGATTGTTTCCAGTGAATATAAAATCATCCACATAGAATCAAAATATCTCGTTATCACAAACTTTGACATAAAGAGCATATTCATTGAGACTATTCCATGCTCTTGGTTCTTGCTTTAATACATACAACGCTCTTCTTAATCTCAAACTTTATCTTCATGTCCTTTAATCACGTACCCCATTGGCTGCTCAACATAGACATCTTCTTCAAGATAGCCATTTAAAAATGCCGATTTTACATCAAGTTGATAAAGTTTCCACTTATTTTGAGCTGCTACAGAGATTAACAAACGAATAGTATCCATGCGAGCAACTGGTGCAAAAACTTCTTCATAGTCAACTACACATTTTTGTTTGTAGCCTTTTGCAACAAGTTTATACACCCATTTGACTTGATCTCCTCGTTCATGGCTTGTCTTCACAATTGTAAGAGACAATACAACTCTTCAAGGTCAAGAGTAATTTCAATTGACCTTTCATAAATGTCTTCTATATCTTTCATCTTATTTGGTCTCTCACTTGAACTTTCATCTAGAGAAGTAGGTGAAGACGGAGGTGAAGAAGGTGGAGTTGCATCTTGAATTGGTGTTGTGGCCTCTTGATCTTCTTCAAAATATGGAAGGAAGTTATAGTTTATTTCTTCTTGATCCTCCCAATTCCATGTAGCATCTTCATCAAATTCAACATCACGACTCACCATTACCTTATTGTTGCATGGGTTGTACAACTTGTAACCTTTAGAATGTGGATCATAGCCAACAAAGACATATTTGATGCTTCGATCATCAAGTTTGGATCTTTCTTGTTGTCGCACATGTGCATATGCTATGCTCCGAAAGACACATAAATGATTAACACTAGGCATCCTTCCATTCCATGCTTCTAGAGGGGTTTGACTTTGACATTTGAAGTTGGAGAGCGATTTGCCAAATAGACCGCACAAGAAATTGTTTCATCCTGAAACTCCTTTGGAACTCCTTCGAAGTGAATTCACCTCCTCGATCAGATCTCAAAGCTTTGATTTCATGACCGCTCTCCTCCTCTACAAGAGCTTTAAAGTTCTTGAAAGCAACAAAAGCTTCAAATTTTTGTTTTAAGAAACAAATCCAAGTTTTTCTACTAAAATCATCAATAAAGAGAATGAAATATTTACTCTTACCAAATTAATATGGATTGATTGGTCTACACAAGTTAGTATGCACAAGTTGCAGTGGCTTAGTTGCTCTTGATGTGGCTTCTTTAGGAAAACTTTTTCTAGCTTGTTTGCCAAGAAGACAACATTCACACGATTGATTTGGATGATTGATCGAAGGCATCCCTTTCACCATACTCTTTTCTCCCATAATTTTAAGTGTACTAAAGTTCAAGTGGCCATACCTCATATGCCAACGCCATGCTTCATCTTGGACACTCATCTTCAAACATTTTGCTTCAATAGTTCTTAGGTTCAACATAAACATTCTATTTTTTGACATAAGAACTTTAGCAATTAAATTTTTATTTTGATCTCTAAGCCAAAGATATTTATTTTTCATGAGAATTTCATATCCTTTTTTCAAGAAGTTGACCCAAACTCAAAATATTACTCTTTAATTTAAACACATAGTATACATCAATAATAAACTTACGACTCCCATCATTAGAAGATATTAGAATCGTACATTTCTCTTCAATTTTCACTTTTGATGAGTCTTTAAAGGAAACATTTCCATTTATCTTTTCATTAAGCTCCACAAATTCATCTTTGCATCCACGCATATGGTTACTTGCACCATTATCCAAGTACCATGAACTATTAACATCTCTCTCTTCTTCCTTGAGAGTTAGCAACAAAGTTGACTCTTCATCTTCGTCAATAAGATTAGCCTCTTCTTCCTCTTGATTAGGAGCATTACGACACTTCTAAGAAAAATGGCCAAATTCATGACAATTATAACATACAACTTTAGATTTGTCATACCTCCTTTCACTATGATAATAGCCATAACCTCTTGCTCTTCCAAGAACTCTTGGTGATGAGTGACTTCTTTCTTTGTAGTTTGATTGATGATTGAAACCTCTTCCTCTTCCTCCTTGGCCACGACCACGTCCTTGTCCTCTTACTTGTTCACGTCCATGTTTGTTTTGACTATTGAACCCTCTGTTTGTTTTGGCTCCTCTTGCCTTTTTTTCATTCTTTCTTCTTGAGCTTGCAATGAACCTCTAATTTCTTAGTTGACATTGAGTCAAGATCTTTCGATTCCTCAATAACACACATACCACATAATTGAACTTAGGAGTCAAGGAACGCAGAATTTTCTCTACTACACGAACATCTTCTATCTTGTCTCCATATCTTTTCATTTGATTAACAATTGTCTTCACCCTTGAGCAATAATCTGAAATTGATTTGGAATCATTCATCTTCAAAGCTTCGAAATCTTCCCTTAGAGATTGAAGTCTTATTTTCTTCACCTTGTCAATGCCTTGGAGTGATTTTTCCAAAAATCTTTCAAGCTTCCGTTGAATTTGTAGCATCAACAACCTTCTCAAATATAGAATCATCCAAATATTGGTGAATGAGAGTAAGAGCTTGTTGATCCTTCTTCCTTGTTTTTTCCAAAGCCTCCTTTGCAACTTGAGACAATCCCTCATCATCTTGTGGCTCATCATAGCCTTTTTCAACAATCTCCCGTACACCTTGAGAGCCAAGCAATGCTTTCATGCGAAGACACCATTTTTCATAATTCTCTTTCTTTAGAAGAGGAAAGTGGAAAGTAGTGTAATCACGAGTCGTCATTTCTCAACTCTCACAACCAAACTCTAGATACCACTTTGCTAGAGAAAGGAATGTATTTCTAATAGTAAATTCTCAATTTGCTTGATGTTTAATCTCAAGTATAAGTATGTATTTATAGGTACAAATAGAAAACTCTAGACACATTTCTAGGAGCTTTTTAATTAATACCGACTTCTAGGAGCTTCCTAATTAATATTGACTTTTAGATACTTCCTACAATTTTCTATAATTAAAACACTTCTAGATTCTTACATGAAAATTCTACATAGTTCTAGAATTATCTAATTTCAAATTAGTAATAACAGAGATATGGGTAACATTACAAGCATGGGTGGTTTAATGCTCATAATACACCTCAAATAAGATCCATATGAAGCTCTCTCTTTTAAGAATGGAGGGCTCAACAATCCACTAGTTCAATTTTTTGGTGGAAACAGAGGATAAACTGTCTTAGGAAAAACTAAAGTATGAGATGATTGAGCGCTATGGCGGAATGATATTTGAAAATACTTTTGGACAATTATATACTCTTTGGAAGAATAAGAATATGGTCAAGTTTGTCAAAGAATTTGAGCTATTATCGTATCAAATATGGTATCACCTAGAAGAACAATATCTTAACTATTTCATGAGTGATTTAAAGCCACACATTCAAAGAAAAGTATGCACTATTAATCCAAAAATGTGTGTGCAGGTCATGAAGGCTACATAGGACGTAAATGAATAATTGGTGGTTGAGGACGATGACGATGTAAAAAGGAAAGAATAATCGCCAAAGTGTATCATTGTAATAGAGGAAGGGCTTCAATCACCTTAGATTCATAAGTTTTTGGTGTGGATGATTTTTATTGGAGCTCAGACGTGATGGTAGATTGGAAGGACCTTTCTTTGAAAGTTTGGCACCAAGAAAGCGAATTTGTTCCTTGAGGATAATCAAAGAAGTGTGAGGGAGATGGTTGTGTCACATAAGGGAAATCAAGATGTAGGAATAGGAAATAAATATGTAGGGATTTAAGAGTTGTACAGTCAATTCTCAATTGTTTTTCATGAGCTGTATCCTAAATAATTCCTCGTATTAAGAGATGCTATAGATACATCATCTTTAAAAGGGGGAAATTGAGTTGCAAATAACGAGATACAAGAGATAGGGATAACTAGGCCTGCATGAGAGCTTTTTTTAGTCTAGTTATATTAGTAAAGAAAAATAAGGAGAATGTTTGTGGATTATAGGGCTCTCAATAAAATAATCATTTCCGATAAGTACCACTATTTGAGAATTATCATTCTATAAAAAGCACTAAACTAACTAGGTGGATACGGTTATAGTTTATAATTTGTAATATGTATATATTTAAAATTGAAAATATATTATCATCTCTATCCTTAAGTATAGTATAAGTTCTTTTATGATAAGTAAAAAATTGTTTCTTAATAT
>JBBPBT010000072.1:3084542-3115742 GCA_037974875.1 Cicer bijugum | reverse complement strand
ATTTCGTATGTTCTTTTTTAGAAAAATAAAGTTAAAAAATTTTAAAAGAAAAAAAAATTTTAAATTATTAAACTGATTTTTAAATTAAATTTGGTTAACTGAATTGTTTTAAATATATGGTTTCATGAACCATTTAAATGATTTAGTTTATTTGCACTCCATTACAAATCAATTTATCAATATAATCCAATTAATTATATTTTTATATATTCTATCGATACTCTAAAGAAAAAATCAATTCAAAATAATTAAATATAAAAAAAATGCATAACATTTGAATAATTAAATATTAGATGTCATACTCAACAAAACTCTAATGTATGGCAAAACTCTAATGTATTATAGTGTTTACTTATACTAGTATATCCACTGATGCTAGACACGATCAAAAGGAAAAACCGAAGTTTGAAACCTTCGAGTAAAATACATGTTGATGGATCTGATCTACAGTGAGTATATTTCTACATCCTATAGGAGTATTCGTTATATAAATTTAGTCTATATCTGACTGAAGGAGAATAAACTAATATTTGTAACCAAAACTTTTAACTACCTAGTTTCACAGTCTCTAAATTGATGAAGGTAAAAAATTAAAGCAGTTACGAGATAGTGGTAAAAAGTAGCACTAACTAACAAGTAACAAGATTGAAGAAGTGTGATGTGGAAATTGAATTGGCATTATATGTGCATGCATGACACACACTACTTTTTTTCTGTTATTATATATTTGTGTGTGAAGAAAAAAGATGTCAGATGAAGATGGTGGTTTGAAATAACGAATATTGAACAAATAATAATGCTTTATATAGCCATGCGGGAGTAACGTCCCCTACCTCTCTACAGTACACAAATTACTATAACGTCCCATCTCTGTTCCAATCCATGTCTACTCATTTTTCTCTCTCTCTCTCTCTCTTTTCATGCCCCCACATATTTATTACTCAAGTTTTCACATCCACACTAAGGATATAAGTACTTGTTACCAATTACTCAGCTTATATGCCACCACGCGTGCTCGTTAAAATATTTTTAAGTACAATTATTATTATTATTATTATAATCAAGTGTCTGTTAGAGTTTCATCATGGAAAAATGGATGTTCAGATTATTCGAAATATATTACCTTAAGGATTTTAAGTTTGAATGTGACGTGATACTTCAATCTATTTGTGTCTAGACTTCAAGTGTAATTATGATGTCAAAAGCATTTAAGTGTGGATGAAAAAGATTATGGATTTTCACTTAATGGAGGGTGTAGGAAGATGAATAGATCAACTCATATTGATGAAGAGATTTTTAGGTGAGTTATAGATTTCTTTTTTTAGTTTTAAATATATATAACAAAAACGAGTCAATAAAATTAATATATTTAATATAAATTTTAGACTAAATAATCAATTTTTAATATATAAATAAGAAGATTTGTATATATCTAATAATATCTTAAGTGTATTTTGGTAAAGATATTATTTTAAATCTACTTATGAGTTAACTATTAGCTCAACCTGATTATCCATCTTGCTCCATTGTGACCCAACAACTATTTAGTTATAAAGATTGAATTATTCTATTTTCAAATCAATCATAATGTAAAGATACTTCTGTGATATTTTTATTCCTATTTCAATTGAGTCTTAAGGAATATAGTTTATAGATGGATTTGGTCTCAATCTATTAAGACTTTGTTCATATTTTATTTCACATGGTTTACTTTAATTCATATTAGGTCTATAATAAAGTTTATAGAAAAAGTGGTTTGGTTCCAATTGATTATACTTTTGATTATATTTAATTACTTTACATAATTAACTTCAATAGGTTGAAGTACTCCTTTACTCCCCTTAACATTATTTTTGTTTATAAAAAAATATAGCAAATGTGATATATATATATATATATATATATATATATCTCGATTGATGAAACAAATAAACCTAGCAAAGTTGAAAAAGATAAAGAAAATAACTTCTTCTCCCATAAACAATATTTGGATTACACTCATCTTTACTCTAACTTTACTTCATTGAGAAGGTAATATTTATAAACTTTAATTCATTTTAACATAAAAAATCTAATGTACTTTTGCATAGTTTTTATTTACAACCTCGTTAATTTACAATTTTAACTCTTACCATCAACTAACAAGCAATAAAAAATAACTAAAAATAAAAAAGGAAAAACTGAAAAAGAAAACGTATCTTTGACCCCAAAATCATAAAACAGGGAACATGGAGAAGATGCATGCATAATTTAAGCAGATCGATAAGAGAAAACACAAAGGCAGCCACAGTACAACATAACATATATAATAATAGAAATAATTAATTAAAGAAATTTAGAAAAAAGTTCTTATGTCCTAACTTAATGGATAAATATCGATATTGTTAGATTAGATGTTTTGTTTCAGATTCGAACTCGAGATATTGCGGTTGTATAGGTAAATTATATAATAAAACTTTTAGTTTCTTCTATAACAAAAAGAAAACAAAGAAACATAAAAAAAAAAAAGAAGAAAAAAAAAATCATAGTACGTATAAGTAATTAGAAGTACCATGGGTCGCTTGAATACTCATAGAGCTTTCCTTTGTTGGAGAAAACTATAAGAGCAACTTCAGCATCACAAAGCACAGAGATCTCATGAGCTTTCTTGAGTAATCCAGATCTTCTCTTAGAAAAAGTTACTTGCCTATTGATCTTGTTTTCAATCCTCTTCAACTGCACCCTTCCTCTCCCCATATCTCAATTACTATAATATACTCTCTACAATTAAAATCCTTTTGATATAATAATATATTATGTATGTTTTTGTTACTAATTATGGAATTCTATAAACTTCTATGCTATATATGTCTCGATCCCTAGCTAGATGTGATTCCTTTTTATAATAATTTGGAAAATACTCAAAATGAAAAATAAAATAGAGGAGAATTCGTTGGGTGGCATGATTATATTGGAGGAAAATAAAAGGAAAAGGTTAAAGTCGAGAAAACGGGTGGAGAAAAGTGGTACTATTAGGAGAAATTTGTTGTCGACTTGGGATTGGACAAAGGTACTAATAGGACAATCCGTGGTTGTCTTATCCGCCCTATTTAATTTCTCGTACGATTTCTCGTTGCACGTTTATATTACATTATTTATTAATAACAACTTCCGACGTGGATCCACTTTTGGATCACTACCAATTACAAATTTTATTGCCGAAATAATATTCTATGATCTGGTTATTTTTATGAATATATAAATAATGATTTAATTAATCTCTAATTATTATGAATTATTTTTTTTATTCAACTTATATTAATTAAGTAATTGATTGAAGATGATTATTATGTTTGGTGTGTCGGAATATATTATATTGTGTGTTGATATAAACACACAATATAAACATTATTTTATATTGTGTGTTAATATAAACATTATTTTATATTGTGTGTTGATATACATATGATATAATAAATAGTCTAATATTATTTTATTAAATTATTCATTTGGAACATATATCATCATGATATTATATAATATATTATATTTAATTAAAAAAAATTATCATTATAATTAATAAAAAAAATTATCATTGTGATACAATTACTTACTATTTATTTGTCAAAAAAATTTACACTACTTTTAAAAACTATAAATTAATGAAGAAGACTTTTAAAAAATTAAATAACTATTGAATAAAATTTATATTTCAAAAAGTTCATCGACACGTAGTACTAAATAAATAATTTCAATTTTAAAAAATAATAATGGATAACTAGTTCAATTGATAATGGGAATGAATGGACAATGGTATTTATCTTCACGGAAGGTAAAAATTCGTCATTTCTATCGAGAGGAAAGGGGGTCGAGAAAGTCGTGATTGACAGAACCGATAACGATAAAGGTCCGACTATTACAAAGATCTTCATTAACGGAGAAGGGTTTGACAGAAGGGTCCAAGGTCCGATATATTTATGACTGCCACAGTGAGAGACAAAGAAGGGTCCGACAGAAGGGTCTAGGGTCCGACATATTTTTGATTGCCACGATGAGGGAGAGTGGAGTGTTGACTAATATTGTTGAGGATTTTGGGGAGATGTTTTAAATATACAACGACAAAAATAGTTGAGCCTGAAGTGAAAAGTTCATTGAAAAGTTCATATCATTTTTTTTTAAAGATGGTTGGTCAATCAATGGGGAGATGCAGAATTTCAGCCAAAATGGTAAGAGTAAGACTAATTTCAACTCCTTTTATATTTGTGACAAGCAATATCATGAAAGGTTAAGGCTTTGCAATAGAAGGCACAAATGACATATGAATAGTAAGAAATATGAGATTTTCAAGAACTTGGACCAGCCTAGAGCATCAGTGTATTGTTCGATTGGTGTTCATTTAAAAAAAAATTATCAAACACAATAACCCGTTCAACCCCAGCTGGCCTTTCAACCCATTTGTTTTGGTATATTTTTTATATTTGGATAAGAGAAGTGGTGGGACGAGGATTTTGGAAGTTGTTTTATGAAGTGGGTTTTGTGGGGTTTTGTTTTGCGTGTATAACATTCTGATAGGATGAGTGTAGATTGAGAACGTTATGAACTTTTGGCTTTTTGAGCAAATTGTTAAGAGAGTTGTGGAGTTTTAATTTTTTATTTTGCCAACAAATGGGATAGAGTGGGTGATGACTTAGCAGTTGATTTGGAGGGTGAAATTGATGGTGTTTGTTGAGGACTGGATTTTGATTTCGGTGAGGATCATTTGGACGTGGATTAAAGACGTTTTACTAATTTTGAGGGTGAAGTGGAGGGTTTAGACACAACAAGAATACATTGAATTTGTGAGGGCCAAAAGCCCTCATAAAAGGAGGGAAGCAGCCACAAAGGAGACATTTGTGGCAGCCTAATGCAGCCACAAATGAGGTGGTCACAAATCTTTGTGGCGGCCAAAACGGTCAAAATTTGAAATTTTCGTTGTCATTTGTGAGGGCAAAGGCCGCCACAAAGTCCTCCTTTGGTGAGGGTTTAGGCCGCAACAAATTTCTCCTTTTGTGATGGCTTAGAACGCCACAAAGGTTAAAACAGAATTTCAAAATTAAGCTTTTGAGGGGTACATGCCGCCACAAAATGTCTCCTTTTGTGAGGGCTTAGGTCGCCATAAAAGTTTCACTTTATTAAAAAAAAAAATTATTAAATTCCAAATTAATATTAAATATAGATATTATATATAATAAATTATTATCAATATAAATTAAAAATACAATATTATAATTTAATTAAAATTTAAATTAAATATATTATATATAATAAACTAATATCAATATAAATTTAAAATTTAAATTTAAAATTTAAATTTAAAATATAATATTAAAATTAAAATTAAATTTAAAAATTAAAATAACTATTATATATTAAAATATAATATTAATATTAATTAAAGTAATTACTACCAAACCAAATAAAACATTCCAATATTAATAAATCATGTCTTACAAACCAAAAATTAAACACACCATAATTAAATAAGACAAGATATAATGTATTCATATAATAAATTATTATCAAGATTATAATCATATAAACCGAAATAAAATTTTAAATGATGTTTAATGAAATTTTTCATAAAATAACTCCTATATATATAAACAGAAATAGAGACTATTAAAGTATATAAATTTTTCGTACGAACTCAACTACAACTCCTTTTTATAACTAACAACAAATATTGATATCATCAATTTTAATAATGTTTTTTTTAAAATAGTTATATTAAAATCAATAAATTTTACACGTGTTTCAAATTTTTATTTATCATATATTATGTAAACAACATAATTTCTATTTTTTTTTATAATAAATCTATAATAACACATATTTTACTAATCTATATTTTAAACATAATATAAATATATTTATAATATCTCATATTTTACTAATCTATATTTAAAATATATAAAATACTAACTTGATATCGGGTAGTGTCTGACTTGAAACTTTCACAGAGTTGACAACTATTCGAAGTAAACAGAATATATCACCATTGTCAAAATAAAAAATCAATAATATTAATTAAATAAATAACTTCAAATCAAAAATAAAATTAAAAAACTAAATATATAATATAAACTCACCAAAATTCAAGATAGTAAAGAAAAAACTTGGAGGAATAATTTTTGTAGAGAGAAGGTGGAGAGAAAATTTAGAAAGAATGTTTAGAGATAAGGTAGAAGTGAAAAATGATAAGAATAGTGGAGGAATATTTATAGAAAATGGTTGATCCTTTGTGGTGGCCAAAGCAGCCACAAAATATTTATGAAGTTGGCCACAAATAAGGGAATTTCTTGTAGTGAGAGGATATTGGCGGTGATTGAGAAATAGAGGTAAAGCATTGGAGTGGAGACGGGGAACTAGATTCATCATAAAAGACGGGGAACTAGTTGTGTCCACACTTTTTGATTTTTTTGAGGTGCCAACACCAGTCGTGATTATCATGGATTGTCATTTGGTTGGACGATTGTATGATTGAGTTCGTTTATATTGTTTCTTGAAATGTAGTGGTGCTTGATTGATGTTTGGAGAAATACATTGAAATAGAGGATGAAGTACAATATTGAGTGGAGTTAGGGAAATGGGAAGTGGGTTGGGCTTAGAGGATTAGTATGGGTCAAGAGGATCAATCCGTAAAGGAAACATTAGAAGAAGCCAATGAGGAAGGTCGTCCCAAAGACCTAAACCATACCAGAAAAATGATTTAGAGAGAATGACATTTCAATGTTATGGTTGCAGAGGAGCACATCTAAAGAAATATTATCCTTAAAAGAGCCAAAAGGTCACTATGCTAGGTATTGTCAACAACGACAAAGTCGACAATGAGGCCAGAGAAACTATCCAAATAATTTATGGCAATGACCTAAGTAGAGGAAAGGGCGAAGACTTTATTGAACAACAACCCAAGAATCATAATGATAGGATGACCATAAAGGTATTCACAGTGAGGGATGTTGAGACTTTTGAACCTACAAAGTTGGTATAAGGTATGTGTCTAGTCAGATATACCTACTTTATTTTGCATTATTGTTTGATTTGAGAGCAACACATTATTTCATACCTTTGACGTGTGTTGAATTCTCGAAACTAGAGTTAGTATATCTCGAGAATATGGTAACCATTTCAACTCCGCCATGGAAAATAATGGAAATATATCAGGTTTGCATAAATTGTCCTATTACTTTCGAAAATCAAATGTTTTTTTGATAGATCTTGAGGTTCTTTTGATGTATGACTTATATATTATCCTTGAAATGGATTGACTGTTTGAAGACAACATAACCTCAAAATACAAGAAGAAGATGATAATATTTGAAGAATGAAAGAAATATAGGGAACTAGTGAATATCACTCATAAACTTGTGATGTTATTCTCCATAACTGGAAAAGAGACATCAACGACAGAAGAATTATTAGTTGTGTGCTAGTTTCCAAAAATGTTTCCTGACAACGTTCTATGATTACCACCAATAAGATAAATATAGTTTGATATAGATTTGGTACAAAGTACTAGACCAATCTCTATGTGTGAAGACTATGCGTAGACTATAGAAAACTCAACAAGGAAGTTGTGAAGAATAAGCATCCATTTTCAAGGATTGACAACTTGATGGATCAATTGAAATAAGCATATGTATTTTCGAAGATTGATTTGAAGTCAAGATACCATCATATTAGGGTGAAGGAATACGACTGTTAGATCCAGATATGAACATTATGAGTATTTGGTTATGTCATTCAATGTGACAAATGGATTATATGACTACGATCTTTAGGATCAACTTGTTGTATTCATTGACCATATTATGATATACTCAAAGAACAAAGAAGAAAATGAAGGACATATGAAGATAATACTCATCAATAGGATTCATCTGAAGGAAAGACAAATGTATGCGAAAGATAATGCTCTTTATTAACTTTTTCTTGAGTTACTTCACTTAATAACTCTTCGTAACATTAAGTTTCATGCATAATTTTTTTTTTAAAAAAATGGATGTGTATATAACATTATCAAATACTATAACAATTTTATAAAAATTTACATAATAAAAATTAATAATTTTGATGGTTTGATTGATAAAATTTAATATTTACCTAAAGTTATTAAACGGATTAACTAATGCAAAAATTAAAGTCATAATCAACTTTAAACACCCCTCCAACGTCTCATTGTGAAATCTAAGTAACTAACCTAATATGTCTCCGTTGAAAATACGGAGGAGCTTAAACATAAAAATAATGAATAGATACACTACAAAAAAAACACCATTTTGTGGCCAACTTTATAAATATTTTCTGGCCGAATAAAACCCTAACAAATTAGTGACCGAAAAAGCCCTCACAGATGCCAAAATTGAAATTGGTCTTTATTTGTGGCTGAAAAAGCCCTCACAAATTTTTAAACATTTAACTGGATTTTGTGGCTGCTTAAGCCCTCACAAAATCACAACATTGTGATTTTGTGAGGGCTTAGGCAGCCACAAAATCCAGTTAAATATTTAAGGATTTTGTGAGGGCTTTTACAACCACAAAAAATCAATTTGTGAGGGCCAAATCCGTCACAAAGGACTGACGTGTGACCAGTGGCATTTGTGACTGCAAAGGCCGCCACAAAATTTTAAACCTACGTGGACTATGTGGCTGCTTTGGCCGCCACAAATGCTCAAGGTAACACTATATATATTTTTCTCCCCTCCTCCATTTTTTCACATCCAACTTCTCTCTAAAATCTTATTCTAACTATTCTCTCCTCCTTCTCTCTACACAAAATATTTTGTTATTAATTTAAATATTTTATTATTAATATTTTATTATTTAAATTAATCTTTAATTTAATTATTAATCTTTAATTTTAATTTAAATATTTTATTTTAAGTTTTTAATTAAATTAAGATTAGTTTATTATATATTAAATTTAATTTATAATTACATTATATTTTAAATTTAATTTAAATTTAAATTTAATTATAATTTTAATTTAATTATAATTAGAATTATAGTTTTAATATTATATTTATATTAATTTATTATATATAATATTATAATAAACTATTAATTTTGAATTTAAAAATTAATTTATTCAATACGTATTATTTTGTGGCGGCCTAAGCCCTCACAAAATATATTATTTTTTAATCAGGATGGCATTTGTGGCGGCCAAAAGCCCTCACAAAAGGAGGGAGGGAATTTGTGGCGGCCTGGGACCTCACAAAGGTCCAATCATAAAAATTAAGCCTGTCCTTTGTGGCGGCCTATGCCCTCACAAAGGCAGACTTTTGTGGCTGCAAAAGCCCTCACAAATGCCTGTCTTTTGTGGCTGCAAAAGCCCTCACAAAGGCCAACCTGTTTCAGGCATTTTGTGACTGCAAAAGCCCTCACAAAATTTTTGTGACCAGCTTCTTTGTGGCTGCCAAAAGCCCTCACAAAATCCACCTTTGTGGCTGCTATCTGCCCTTTGTGAGGGCTTTTGGCCCTCACAAAATCCATCATTTTTTGTTGTGATATACTTCAATATATATATATATATACATATAATAAAGGAGTACAAAGTGTTTGCAGATCCATAGAATATCGCTTGATAATCATCCGATCAATTATTCAAAATACATTGATATATCATAACACTAAATAGGAAATATTACGACAATACACTCTAGCTATCAACAAGACAATTCTCCTGATCACACAACACTAGCATCTCCATTTCTAGTTGTATTTGCACTCAACAGATCATAACAATATATGCGTCCAAACGATCCATATTTCTCCAAAAATACAAATATACTATCAGATCTAATTAAGGATGAATGAAACGCAAATTATAGATGAAATCATCAAAGTTCAAGGTTTGATAAGAGATATCTTGTTGCCAAGGATGGATCTCCCGCTTCTACCAATCCAATAATAGCACCTTTTGTACCAAAAAATCTATATTCCACAACAAGTTTAAAACAATAAAAAAAATTAAAGACAACCCAAAGCTAAATCATACTCCACAAAATCTGAGAAGAAAATGGTGATGAAATATACCCATACCACCAACAAATGACATAGACATAACACATAATGATTTCTAAATTACAGGAAAAACCTACGAACGAACCAGGCTATAATAGATCATGTTAGAATAATTACAAACAAGTATGGAAACAAAGGCTCGATATTTTAGACATTTGGACAAAGTTTTGTGATAGGAAAGAGTGGAAAAAGTGTGTGAAAAGCAAGGTAATTAATATCAGACCAAATTGACCGATTCAATCAGTTGCACCATAAATTATACCTAGACACATCCAATTACGATAAAAAACCAACTTGATACAAAACAAATGGAAAAACCCAAAAATCAAAGTATTAGAAAAACCAGGTGAACTAGCAGTTGTCTAATTTTTAGCGGCTAAATCACTTTTTTTAAAAGTCATAAATCAATTTTTTTTTATATATAACATTCAATGGACTACACCAATAATTAAATGGTTTGCACTAATACTTAATAACGCATTAAACCATTTTTTTAGGCTTAAATATGTATACGCTCCTTATAATCAAGAATCACTTTGATTTTAGTTTTGGTAAAATGTTTTTCTTTCAATTTGACATTGCAATTTCAATAAAAATTAACTTGGTCTCTAGTTAGATTTTTTTTTTTTTGCTAATGTGTATATAATTTGATGATGTGGCATGTGGGATTCGACATATTTTTTGTTGATTCGCCGTTAAATATTTGTTAATCATTTATTAAATAGTTAAATAAGTTTTTATTGCCAATAAAGTTTTATTTTTAGGAAGAAAATTTTATTAAACCCTTTATTAAAATTAAAAAAAAAACAATTGATTTATTAAAACAAATAATAAAACATTAAAATAAATTTATTAAAAGGAAATTAGTTTCTTTATCCCAAAACTCAAATCGCTTATTCTTCGTTAAAAAATAGAGATTTACTTCCACATTCATTACAAAGTTTCTCACACAAATCCAAACCAAACTCAAGCTTTCACAACAAACTTAAACCTCCAAACCTTGTACAAAATAAATTATGAGCGATAGAGGTTGCAAACTTTTGCAACCCATCAATCGAGACTGATAGGTAAACGTGTAAAAATATGAGAGTGGGGAATTGAATTGTGTTTTGCCTTACTGAAGAATTCTTTTCAAATTTTTGATTTGGAATACTTAGAACAGATAAACAAATAAGAAGCAACAATAAAAAAAAGTAACATAGCTGATGGAGAAATACCAAGATTTAAATTGGTTTAGTACCTGAATTACAGCACCTGACCTTACAAGTCAACCTTATCAACTTCTAGTCTGAAACCTACAGACCGCTGAGGCACTATAACACCTTGACCCTACAAACCAAATCTTCTCAACTTCCAACTTGAAAATCTACAAGTATTTGAGGTAGAATAACCACTACTAGGCTGGGTTACAAAGGGGTGAAAATGGGTTCTATTTTGCTTATTTTAAGCAAAATGATTACAATGAACTTAACACTAAAATAGAGCACTGAGCACTAAGTAATATAAAGTTGAACGAGTTCATTTACTAAAACCGAAACCATGCTTATTTCGTCAAAATTGATCCCTTTGTATAACATAACTTAAGGTTTCAATATTGTCCCAAACAAATTTTGAGCATATCTTCCTTGCGCAAGATCAATAAAGATCTTCACAGAAAATAAATCTTGATAGACATAGTTTAGGAATATGATCATTAAAGTTTGATTACTTCAAAAATGAATCATAAATGAAATCTTATAAAATAATTATGTGTGAGAATGTTCATATAGTGTTTGAAAATAATTCTCCTTGAATTTTCTGAGTGTATCTTCCTCGTGTGAGGTCAATATAGATCTTCACAAAAAAAAAAAAAACCTTGATAGATATAGTTTTGGAATATGACCATTTAAGCTTGATTAATTCCAAAATGAATTTTCAATCGAATCTTCTAGAATGATTCTACAAAATAATGTCCAAATAGCGCTTGAAAATAATCCACCTTGAATCTTCTTTCATATGCTTGTTTAAGAGCAATTGGAGCAAACCAAAATATGTTCTTGGACCATCAAAATAATGAAACAACTCAATCTTCATCAGTGTTAACTTTCCATCAGAGTCATTGACTTTCTACATCAAAACATTACTTGATCATCAGAGTTAGATGTTGTGTTGGTTGCTTCAAATAATTAGAGGCATAACTGCGCGACTTAGAACTAGTGGCATGGGAACATCACCTTGTTGCATCTTCAGAGCGTGTTGCGTACCAGAGGTAGTATCTTGAGCAAGTTGCAGTCTTTGGAGCGAGCGAAGCTTGAGCTTTAGAGGCAACTCACATAAAAGTTTTACAGTTACTGTAGTAAGCACTTCTAAGGGATGCTTCAAACTTCTAAGGCAAGTTTTAGTATTCAGAGACACACACACAAAAGCTTCAGAGGCATACTGGACAGACACTATAGATGCAAATCTTCAGAGACAAATGCACACACACAATAACACGAGTAATAATCAAATTGTTAATGTTATGTTGAGTTCCTTTGACTTCACTTGACTATGATGTCTTCGTTTCCTCTAACATCTTTGTTTGCTTTAACGTCTTTAGTTCCTCTGATATTGTTTCCTTTGTTTTATGGTTCTATTTACTGCAAACTCAATAAAATTATTTGTGCAATAAATTGTTCTTATAAAGTACATTTGTTATAATCAAAACATGATAACCAACTTGGTTCCAACAAGGAGGATACATGACAACATATCCATCCATCTAGTGGCCGCTCATGGTAGTGATAGCCGTCCACTAAGCTTCATGATTTCTATTCCCTTCTTCTATGCCTTTATTATATAATCCTTTCTTCTATATTCCTTCATATATACATTTGTTTAATTTTATTGAACAACTTATATTCCATTCTTTATTTTCCTAAATGATTTTGTTGGAAGGAAAGCATGGTGAAAAGTTTGAGGATATAATTTGAGGAGATTTCGATAAACAACTTGCTAGTCCTTATCTAATTTGTTAAAGTGAGATATTTCTTTATTGTAGGCATTCAATCCCAATGTTTTTGGGAGGGAGGGGTGGATGGGAATGTCATGAGCAGAATTTGGGATGCAATTTAAATCTAAAAGGTTTTGAAGAAGAAGAATATAGAACTCTAATTCCCAATTCTAATTAGCCCCAAGATTTCTCTTTTTTTAATTCAACATTTCTTTTTTCTTAAAAAATATATAAAATTGGTACTAAAAGTTTAATCGGTGATAAGTAATTTGTAATGATGAGTCAACAAAAAATATGCATAATCACACTTGCCACGTCATCAAGTTATGTACACATTAGCAAAATTATCTGATCAAGAATTAAATTAAAAGTAAATTGAAATTGCAAGGTCACATTAAAAGAATTTTCTTTTCCCTACAGAGACTCAAATTTGAGTGACCCATATCTACAACGAACTGTTTAATATTTAAGCTTTTTTTTACTAGCGGGTAAAATCATGACACATTTTACTCATATGTTCATTAACTTTCTTTTCGCTAAAGTAAACAATATAGTACTTTAGTTGTCCAAATAATTTAGTTATGCAATTTTAGTTGTGCTCAGAACCGTTTTATGCCTCTCTTTCTGACCTATTAGAGCATGTCATGCCAAAAAGTGGTCATGGTGATCAATTTCGTTGAGTTTGGGTGATTTAAAGTCATTTCCTACACTACAAGAATGGCATCTAAATGTCTTTCTAAACCCCAAATATATACAAGCATACAAAGACACAGAGACACCTCATCGATCGACAAGGAAATAAAAAATTAGGTCTTACACAACAGATCTCCATTTATGTATATATAAAAATTCTTGTAATTTTGTTTTAAAATTGTTTCTGTTCTTAGTGGCTTTAAAAAAACTAAGATGACAAACAAAAAGAAACAAATATAAATAAACAGTAAAACGAAAATTTATAAAGATAAGAATTAAATAAAATTATATACATCTATGATTCTAATAAATTTGCATTTTTTTTTAAATTTGTCTCTGAAAGTTTGCATTTGTTTCACCATTTCTTCATTACGCATCTTAATTTTTTTTAACTCTCATTAACAAAAACAATTTTAAAACAAAATAAAATTAAATATTTTTAAAAAATTAACAGAGACGAATATCAAAATTAACATTAATTTATATAGATTAAATATATATTGAAGTTGTTGGATAAATTATATATATATATATACCGATTAAAAAGTGTGGCATGATATCGAGAACTAATGATCCTGCTTGGCTTTTTTATCGAGTTAAAATAGTTTCTCTAGTATTCCCATAAATGATTCATTTTGTCTCTTCGTAGGTTCATTTTACCACGCCATAGGATAAAAAAAAAATCATCCATGGGACGTAGTTATTGTCTTCTTACTCTTTCTAGTGGACATGTCTCCCAACAAACACGTTCAAATTATTGCAATCATGCGGAGAAATTAGTGAAATGGTTCTCACCTGCCAGGTTAATTTCTCGTTTTAGAGCATATCTCGCGATTGTTGCAAAATGGATTTTATTCAAAATAAAATATCATGCTAGCATGTGTTTTAAAAATGTGTTAAATATATCAAAAATAAATAAAAATAAAATTATTGGAAAATTTAATGTTTAAACTTTTAAAGGAAAATCCAACAATTTCAAGATTAAATTTTTATATTTGAAATATTAATATTTGGACCTTATTATAAATTGTAGTGAAAAAAATGAAACAAGGAATTTGTAGGGAGAGGTTATTTTTCTTCTTAATTTCTTATGATGTTTTTTCCTCCAATAATAATGGTATATCGTACGCAGGGACAAATCCAAATGTATAATAGACAAATAGCTAAATTGTTTATAATTTATTTTAATATTAAACAATTATTAAAATTAAATAACCTAAAATTTAAAATTGATAAAGGATAAATGATCTATTATTGTGGTCATTTTCTTTTACCTATTCCTAAAATATAAATAAACTTTTATAAAATAAAATAGTAACAAAATACAATATTTATGTAAAAAGTAAATAAAATCAAATATATAATGAAAACATCAAACGTTATTTTTTATCTGTCATATAAGAAAAAAATACTAATTTTTAATCTTATAAACTTTATCATAATTAATTCACACAACTACAAAATCTTAAATTAAAATTCTAACCTAATAATATCAATATTTATAAATTAAGTTAAAGATTACAAAAAAATTATAACTACTATTTAATCACTCTAATATTGTCATACAATTGATTTATATATTACAGTAAAACAAATAAAATAAATAAACTAGTGTCACATTTTTTCCATGTATTATTACTAACATTTGGATGCAAATTGATGAAGAGAGAGGAGCCACGACACTCCCTTGCCCTCCCCTAGGTCTGTCATTGGTTGTATGGTGGAAAGTTTTTCCTAAATTTCTGATAGTGACAGGGATGTGGAGGAATATCCACCCTAATGTATTATGAAGATAGGTGCTAAGATCATACTCCCCTTGAAATTTAGATAGTGTGTACTAGAAACTTTGTGATTGTATGCAATAGCACGGTTAGGACAGTTCAATTAAAATGAGACAATTTAAAATAATAAATTTTCTATATTAAATAATTAAAATTTATTTTAAAAATTGAATTATTCAATTTTAGTTAAACGAGCGAAATGTATGTATGTATGAATATATGCGTCTCAAAAATATCTAAGCTAAAGTTTCCATGTGAGAATCTTTCTTTCCTTAAAAGATACGAAAATATCTTTAATCTTTTTTTTTTATATATATATATGATCTTATCTTTAATCTTTAATGTGTATGTTACATCAAGCTCTAATTGTAAGACCTCGTGAATAATAGTATTATATTATGGTGAACAGTACTCTGATACAATTTTGTTTTAATGGGTACCGACGTACCGGTACACACGTATGTAGATAAATTGAATAGTTCCGTGTGTTTGATATTTACCAAATCAATATATTAAATGTTTAGATACAAACTTTCTATAATAATTATCAATCATTTAATTTACTAAATTGACCGATAACATACATAAGAGATAGATTTAAAATTGGTATAATAATTTTAAGCAAGCAAAACAAGAAAATAGGTTGTGTCACCTTCTGTTCCTTCTCCTTCTTCACCACGAGTTGATGACTCTTCACACCAAACCACTATAATGACCTTTTATTTTTTATTTTTTTTTATTTTTCCGAGATAATAATTACCTAGCTGTTGGTCATTTTTTCATTAGACTGAACCACTCACAAGGTTTTCATTGGCCATCAATTAATCCACTCTTAAGTTGATAAAAGCATTTTTAAATGGTAGTGTTACATTTTTGAATTTATCAAACATTAAAAGAAAAGTTAAACTTTAAAGTATTCACATAATCAATTGATAAATGATAAGTCTTGTTTAGAGAATGGATAAATCGACTAAAAACACCTTTAATGGTGAATTTAAAAAAAAAATTAAGTTTTGAAGTACTCACATAACCAATTGATAAATGATAAATCTAGTTTAGAGACTCAACAAATCTAGTTTTTTAAGTGGAGTCCACTCTGTCACATTATTTTAAAACAATTCACTCATTCATTATTTTAATAGTTTAATTCTTAAAAATCATATTGAGTACAACAACTTTAATTCATATATTAATATTTTATTTATATTTAATTTTATTATAATTTAAAATATTAATTTAAATATTTTAATTAATATTATTATAAATTATTTAAATTTAAATTTAAAATAAATTTGAACTTCAATTGTTATAACACTAATAAAAATTAAATGTTAAATACAAGACATAAATAATTAAAAATAATAAAAATAATAAAAATAAATAATAAATTTAAATTTTATTATTCTCGTGTTCAAAACGTTTCCAAATATATTTTACTAAATCTGATTGAAGTTGTTGTTGACCTCATTTTTCACATATACTTGCTCTCGTTTGTAATTTTGTTACAAGAATAAGATGAGGACCACTACGCGTTTTAGTTGTTGAGACACTTTAATCCATGTTACAATAAGAGTAATCAACATCACCATCATATGGATGTTGTTCGTCTTCAATAATCATGTTATGCAATATGCATGTATATATTGTATGTTTGAGGATTTCTATGTGTCAAGCACGCACTGGACCACATATTATTGCAAATCTAGAATGGAGCACTCCAAATGCTCGCTCCGCATCCTTTCTAATTGATTCTTGTTTTTCGGAAAATAGTTTTATCTTTTCTCCTTATGACATTGATATTGTCTTGACAAATACAACCCACTCAAAATAAATGTCATCTGCTAAAGAGTATCCCATATTATATGGAGTTTTGTTAGTTGTATATTTCACTTTAGGAGTGTCTCCTTTCAAAACATCGTTAAACATATTGGATTACTTTAAAACATTAATGTTGTTGTGTGAATCCACAATGCCAAAAAATGCATGTGAAATCCACAAGTCTTGTGATATCACTATTTCCAGCATGATTGTGGATTTACCATGATCGCTTCAAAAAACTAGCATTTCCAAGTAATCAAACAAATTTTTCATTCCCAATGCATACAATCAATAGAACCTAACATACCTAGAAAGTCGCGTGCTTCCCCCATTTGTAATAAGAGACAAACATAATTGTTGTTGGATCTTCTTGGGTATTCAACTCGAAACATCTCGTTCATACCCCTAACAAATCTCTCTAAGGATTCAATTGCAGTATTTTTGTCAATTCAAACATATCCATCTACAATATCATTTGGAGATCCATATGCCAATATACGAATAGCAGTAGTGCATTTCAACAAAGGCGAAAACCCATTTTACCAGTTGCATCAACCTTCATTTGGAAATACTCATTACGATTTTTAAGTGTAGTTATAATTTGAAGAAGCACGTGTATATACATTTGAAACCATCATCAAAATTGAGCACTTATACTGTATTTTCAGAGAAGTAGTCACTGAACAATCGAGTATGCCCTTCTTTACATTTTCGATCTATCACTCTTCTTCTTCGCGTGTGACTAGTAGAACCATTGGATTGTTGTTGCCTCTCAAACATTGATATCAATAGTTCCTCATCGGTGTTGTCCACAAATTCATCTTCTATCGACTCCTAGAAGAATTTATTGAGTTCTTCTGAATTGTTTGGATCCATTAGATGATTGAGTGAAATAAAGTAACGGCTTGTTTGAGTAACAGTTAGTATGACTAATGGTTAGTTTGAATAGCACTAGTTTGATTAATAGGTAGTTTTAATAACGACTACTTTATGAATACATAATAAATAATTGTGCGCACATTTATTCACCACAAGCACAAGGAACATGTATACAGACACACTATGCATTCAAGTATATATAATGTTGTTAGAAAGTGTCTTTACCTCGATAATGCTTTATTACACAAGCAACTTACGTTACGCCAACATAACCTATCTGACAATTCTAAAAACACCTCTCGATTTCCTTGTACCTTAAATCAATCAATGAATTTAATCTATACAAGTTTCTAAACCAACCCCAAATCAACCCTAGCATTGGCCACTATCCAAATGAATTAAAGTTTGACTTTTCTCTTAGGTTCCCTAACTTCAAAAAGACTTTGGTTTAAGTACTTTGAATAAACACTAGTAGAAATTTGAGATTTTAATACGGCAGATTTAAGTCGTTTAGTTGGCACCAGACTTAACAAATGAGGTGGAGGTATATTTAAATCGGTTGACCCGTATAAACGAGTTAACAAAATTATGCGGTGGTAATTTTGTAAATACGTGAAACACAGTTAACACGATTATATTTACAATCGGCTTAAAAGATACGAGAAAAATAAAATTAAATAATTAATATATCTCATTAAACTCTATCGCTAAATCGGTTACTTGACAAACGACTTAATAAAATAAGGCGGTGGCAATTTTGTAAATATTTAAAACTTTTTAATGTGGTTCTATTAATAACCGACTTAAGATGATTTAAAAGGGAAGATAAAGAATCAAATGTTTTATCTTCCACCAGTTAACTACGTGTAACGTTTTAGCTTCCACTTTATTAACTAGTGTATTATAAATCTTTTCTATTCTCTAACCATCTTTTCACGATAGCCAATTTCATCGCCACCTTCTTCACAATAGCGTTTCATCGCCACCATTTCAGGTATGGTCGTTCAAGTTGTTGACTAATAAATTTATATGCATAATTTTTTATAATTTTCTATTCATCTATTGTTGATATATAACAATAATTTTGTGACGTTGATAAAATGACCAGTATATGTGCATTTAGATAATTATATGTTGTTATTGATTGTATTTTTTAATATTCATATGATAAAAAAAAATATTAGAATTCAACCGATATTGATTGTGTTTTTTTTTTCTTCCAGATATTTGATGACTCGAGATCAATTCACCGGAATCAAAGTAAATAAGTTCAAAAATATCGTGTGGATTTTATTTTGAAATTAATTAAAGAAAATGATATTAATATATATCTATTGAACATTGCTACAATGTGATTTTGTAATTTTATTAATGGATATCTACGTGAAAACAAAATAAGAAATTTATATAAAAATAAAAATAAAAAAATTAATATTTTAACTATATTTATTAAGTCAGTTGGTCAAAATATCTGACTTAAAAAGATGATGTATTTTACTGAATTTACGATATTTAAGTCGGTTAAGCTGAATCGACTTAATATGATGAAGCTCAGTTAAGTCGGTTCATGAAACGAGTTAAAAAACAACATGTTTTTTAAGTCGTTTGTTGTTAACTCGGGCACGGAACCGACTTAAAATGTACATTTTAACCGACTTAAAAAGACAAAATTCTACTAGTGAAAGCAAATTTTAACATACTTATGCTACACTTTGAAAATCTTGAAATTGTGTTTTCAAACTTATTGAAGTTCAACACAAATCTTTGTCTTTATCAACTTAGGACAAAATATTTTGTTAATAAAATCAATCAAAGACAAGCATACTCACACAGTTTGAAATTTCAATTAAATCATCTCTCTACTTCATAAATTTCAACACTTTAATATTTGAAAAACTAGTAGAAAGTTTTTACCCATAAATGTTATAAAAAAAAACTCAAATACTAAGAATTCCGTTATTCTAAATATTCAAATTCACGACTCTTCCAATTTGACATTATTCAAACCTTAATATTTATTAATTATGCTTTATATATAAACTTTCACATAAAAACCACATTTTTAAATCAACACCAAATATTTTTCATTCACCATTTTCTTTACTATAAATTTAAAATGAATATGTCTCTTTTAAACCTTATATATATATATATATATATATATATAAACTAGTCTCAAAGTCATGAAGTTTGAAACTTTGTTTCTCAATGTTAAATCTCTTCATAAAAATTGAAAATTTAATTTTAATATTAATGTCTTAAACTTTTTAGTTCAATTTATAAAGTTGGAAACTTTGTTTTCACAAAAAATCCAAGGATAAAATATTTAGCACCTTAATAACAAAGTAAACTTAAAACCAACTTTTAAACAAAATTTTGAACTATCTTTCTATATGTATACTACTCGACTAAAATTCATTTTACTCATCAAAGTCTTTCCAAAAATTTCCAAATCCAAATTTAGTTTAAAACATCTTAAATAATAAAGGACAACAACCCATATGGTTTCAAACTTTAAAAGACTCCCAATTTTAATTTATACCACCATTAAAAATCACAAGAGAACTTTTTTCTAACTTCTGTAAAGTTCATAAAATTTCTACTACTCAAATACTTTTGAATTAAAACAAACCACAATAATACATTTACCACTTTATTTCAAAAAAATTTCCCTGTCCTTTTTGTTCCTAGCTATTTTCCTTAAAAATTTCAGCCAAACAAACATAAAATATTTCGAGTTCTGTCCACCGCTAATTCGGTGCCAACAATCTCGATTCATTTTCGAGACACAAGGAGTAAACTATATAATAATAAGAAATTATAAAATTTACTCTAAGTTTGCATTACTCAAGAAAACTAATCAATTTTTTTTATCAATCACTCACTTATTTTAAAGTCCTTAATTCACAACTTTGTTTTTTTTTAAATATCACTTTGGTCCCCAAACACCTTTACATCTAGTTGTCATTGTAATTAAAAAAAAAAAAAACCAAACACACTTGCAAAAGTCTTCTTAACTTTGCTAACTTAAATCCTCTAATACAATTTTTATTGTCAGTTCAAACTTATTTATTTGCTCATTATGCTAATCAAAGTTCCATAAAACAACCAAGATGTCTCTTTGCTCTTTGTCCTCTTTCACAAGTGACAACCTTTCAATTTGAACATGCTCATGTTTACTGTTATAAATAGATCCATCTTTTATTTTTAAAACTAGAGAGAATAAGCACATACATGGAAGCAAAATAAGATGAATGTGACATAATGTTTAATATACTTTCTCTCTTTATAAAATATTTTTATGCCAATAATATTTGTATTTTTCAAAATCTAATTTTTTTAATGGCTTAAAAAATATGTTGAGATTTGCTCACATTAAAAAATTGCTTTTTCACAACGCTTTTGCAAAGACACAAATTAACAATAAGGCAGATGTTCAAACTTACTTTCAATAATAAGTATGTATGAGACTTTTTAATTTTTGCTATTTTTATCTATCATGCTTAAAATATATTTAAACACTTGAAATTCGTTGTCACAAAAGAAGTATACAACAAATAAGACTCATTTGCAAATACATATATTAATATGCTTCAAAATGCTCAAATATCAATTTTTGAATTTTAAAGCAATAAGAGACACAAATCATTTTCATGAAGACCAATCATACATTCTCTTGTTGAAATCGTTCAAAAGTGAATCCTAAACAAGGATATGTATTTAAAATATGTTGAAGAAGGATCTTTTTCAAAGGCCACATTATAAAACTCAATTTTTGTTTTATTTATTTTTTGAAAAACCATATTCAATATATTATACTTAAACATCAAGCATTGCATAGGCTATTCAATATATGCAAAACAATTGGAGAACATGATAAAAAAATGTTTTTAAGGATATAAAGAGGTTAATTTGCACAAAAAAAATGTTTTTAAGGATATAAAGAGGTTAATTTGCACAAAATGATGTTATTATACTTAATAACATATGTTCACATTGTCCACTTGTCTTATTTAGATGTTTTGAGTGTTTCATTATACTTCTTGTTTAGTGAAACTTGAATATCATTTCGATATTTAAGAGGCATGTCAACCACTGTAGTTAAACCTGCAACAACAACAATTTTGATACCATATCCTTCCATAATAGACACAATCTTCCCTTTGTTTATTTTCACTCTTTTAGTGATCTATATTCACTTAAGGTTCAATGACGAGAAGTATATGTATATTTTCGAGCTATTCTTCATGCTCATTCATTTATCTTAATTGATGGTTAAAATGAGACAATTCATCTTTTGTTGTTGAGAGAGTTCCTCCTTTAGGATATTAATTCAAGATTGCTCTATTTTGGCTTTATTGATTAATTTTGAGCTATGTTTGAGAAATAGTAGCCACATTGACGTTCTTCAACCATATCATCATAATAGGCATAATTAGTTTTGATTAGATGAAGCATATAAACTGTCAAGAACATTCTGTTCTCTTTAGAACGTTTTGCTCTTGTGGAGAATGTTCAGGTATGAACCTTTTTGCTTAAATTGATATGTCTCTTAGATTTTTTTGTTTTGTTTTGCCACTCCATGATAAGACTTAGGAGTTTTCATGGATGATATTTGAACATTATCAATTTTGCAATTTATCCAAATTTAATATTGTAATTATTTTTCTTGACCAATCTATCTTTCGTCATAAAAATAAACATATTCATCAAACATATTGTAAACTACATATTTTTGATGACGACAAAGACCACCGATTATGGACGATGCAACAAGATCAAAAAGAAGATCAATAAGCTTCATAATAAGCTTCAAATCCAAACAATAGATAATAAAATGTAAAGGTATATGATACTAACCAATACTTCAAGTACATGAGAACAAGTCACATTTATACATGCATTAAAAATAGTTTCAAAAGTCCAAACCACATTAACAAAGTATTTAAAAATCATATTTTTGACTAAGTACATAAGTGTATTCGAATACACCATGTTATATTCGAATACAACTTAAGTCAGAGGCAAGAATTTAAAAGTTGTATTCGACTACAACAATGTGTAGTCGAATACAATTCAAGTCAGTGGCCAAATTTCCTATATGTGTATTCGACTACACACATATGTAGTCGAATACAAGTTAAGTCAGAGGCTAAAATTCACTAATCGGTATTCGACTACACCAATGTGTATTCGAATACAAGATGTAAAATTTGAATTTTTGAACGTTACAAAGACATGTATTCGAATACACATATACTGTATTCGAATACACCTGGAAACATTACAATTTTTCAGATCTGGGATGACTCTACAACATTGTAATTTTTCATCAAACCTCTTGGATCAATGACCACGAATCTGAAGGGATGTTTTATGGAGTATAAATACCCCATAACTTCAGATCAAAAATTAACGATCCTTGAATTAATTCATTAAACAACCTTGAACCAAATTTTGATTTTTCTAAGTACTAGCATTAGATTTTCATATCATTCGAAAAGTTGTTTATCAATATACCACATATTAGACTCATTCAAACCTTATTGTACCATTTGTAAAGGATAGCTTAATCTAAGATAGTGGTGTGCTATCTTAGAAGTATTGTTAGAGTTTTTGTAACAAGAATCCTAGGGTGCGTATTGTACATTTTCTGACAAGTATTGGATTAATCTCTTGTGGTGTGCAAGAGGACTGGATGTACCCTTGGTTATAAGGGGAACCAGGATAAATCTCAAAGCGTCCATTTACTTACTGCAATTAATTATTAATCCTTGTTCTTAAAACTCTTAAAAATCCAACTACTATATCACTAAAAATAGAAAATTTACTAACACCTAATTCACCCCCCCCTCTTAGGCGTACTTCTGTACTTACAATTGGTAGCAGATCGGGTTAAGGTAACTTACTCATCGATCAAATATACATGGCTTCCGCACAACCTGTTTTTTAGAGATGGTGGTAGCAGTACCAAACCACCATGTTTTGTTGGAGATCACTACGATTTATGGAAAATACGTATGCAAGCATATCTTGAAGCACAAGGAGATGACATATGGGATGCAGTTGAAAATGGACCTCACATTCCGAAAACTGTCATCAATAACAAAGAAGAAATTAAGATAAAAAACTCTTGGACTGATGATGATAAAAGAAAAGTGCTGTTTGATAAGAAGGCTAAAAATATATTGCAATCTGTACTAGGAATGGACGAATTTTTCCGGATATCTCACTGCAAAACAGCAAAAGAAATATGGGATACGCTGAAAATAACTCATGAAGACACCATTGAGGTAAAAAGATCTAAACTCAACACATTATCACAAGAATATGAGTTGTTTCGAATGCAGCCCGGAGAGTCTATTCTAGACTTGCAGAAAAGGTTCTCCCACTTAACAAATCACTTGACAGCACTTGGGAAAATCTTCACCAATGATGAACTAAATCTAAAAGTACTAAGGTCATTGACAAGGGCCTGGCAACCAAAAGTTACAGCAATATCCGAAAAGAAAAGCCTATCCAAAATATCTCTTTCTGCACTATTTGGAAAACTTCAAGAGCTCGAAATCGAACTTGGAAGGCTAGAACAAAATGAAAGTCAAGAAAAGAAGACAAAAAATATTGCTTTAAAGACCGAATCAAGAGAACAAATCAAAGACAATGATTCAGATGAAGATGAAAATATTATCCTTCTTGTTAAGAAATTTGGTAAGTTTCTTAAAAATGATAGAACATTCAAAAAGAAAAGCTTCAAGAAGAAAGATAATTCTACATCAAATCAAAACTTCACTTGCTTTGAATGTGGAAAACAAGGACATATTAAAGCAGATTGTCCAAATCTTGCTAAGAAGAATATCAACAAAAAGAAAGACTTCAAGAAGGCATACATAGCTTGGGAAGACAATGAAGTAAGTTCATCTTCAGAAACAGAAAGTGAAGAATGCGCCAACGTTGCATTAATGGCCTCGCATCAATTAGATGATGAAGAATAGGTTAGTAATATAGACTCTCCTCATAAGACTAATAATGAATTAATTATAGAATACAATGATGCTCAAAACACAATAAAGGAATTACTTGTTGAATGTAAAAAATCTGTGTAAACTAGTATCAACACAAAAGAAACAAATCTAAAGTTTACAAGAAAAAATTGATAATATCGAGAAAAATTCTGAAAAAATAAAACAGAATTTTACATGCAATAAATGTGATTCTCTCTCTTTCAAAATTGTTCAATTAAATAAGGTGATTGAACGATACGAAAAGGGACAATTAGGATTGAAAAGTGTTTTAAATATGCAAAGATACTCAAACGACAAAAGTGGTCTTGGATATTCAAAATTTGATAAACCAAATTTGAACAAGACTATTTTTGTTAAAGCAAGTAATCAATCTTATCAAGAAAAGACTATAGTTATGAAAAAGGATGATCTTTATAAAAAGAAAATTATTCAAAATAAATTTCATACATATGCTACTAATAGTAGATTTACTCCTACTTGTTCTTATTGTGGTCTTCATGGTCATACACCTAATACATGTCATATTAGAAACATTAGTGTTCCAAGGGGGCATTACATATGGGTAAAGAAAGGTACTAACCATCAAGGACCCAAAGCACATTGGGTACCTAATAAAGTTTGATTTCAATTTTGTAGGTATGCAAACAAGAAACTTCAAACATGTGGTACTTAGATAGTGGTTGCTCCAAACATATGACGGGTGATGTAACAAAATTTTCAGCCTTAACACTTGAGTCAAAGGGACATGTAGTATATGGAGACAACAACAAAGGAAAAATTTTAGGCATTGGAAAAGTTGGTGCAGCACCATCCCCCTCGATTGAAGATGTATTATATGTTGAAGGTCTAAAACATAATCTCATAAGCATCAGCCAGCTTTGTGACAAAGGATACAAGATAGTCTTTAACAAAGATGAGTGCATCATCCAAAATGAAGCTACAAATGAAACTCAGTTTGTCGGCAAGCGTTTCCAAAACATTTTCATACTTAATTTTGAAGATTTATCCTTAAAAATGAAATGTCTTTTGGTAAGCGACAATAATGATGCTTGGCTATGGCATAAAAGATTTGCTCATATTCACATGGATCATTTAAACAAATTGGTCAAGCATGATCTTGTTGTAGGCTTACCAAAAATGAAATTTATAAAGGATAAATTATGTGACGCATGTCAAAAAGGCAAACAAACAAAAAGTTCTTTCAAACCTAAAAATGTCATTTCAACCTCTCGACCACTACAATTGATACATATGGACTTGTTTGGTCCATCAAGAACCAAAAGTCTTGGTGGAAACTCATATGGACTAGTTATTGTTGATGATTACTCAAGGTTCACTTGGACTTTATTTTTGGCAAATAAAAATGAAGTTTTTGCCAAGCTAGTCCAAAACGAACAATCTGCCAAAATTGTATCAATTAGAAGTGATCATGGAAGGGAGTTTCAAAATACTTCATTTGAAGAATTTTGTGAAGAAAATGGCATTTTTCACAATTTTTCTGCACCAAGGACACCACAACAAAATGGGGTCGTTGAAAGAAAGAATAGATCCTTGATAAAGCTTGCTAGAACTATGCTAAGCGACTCAAATCTACCAAAATACTTTTGGGCAGATGCTGTAAACACAACATGCTATGTTTCCATCCGAGTAATCATTAGGCCAATTCTTAAGAAAACTCCCTATGAACTCTACAAAGGTAGAAAACCCAATATCTCGCACTTTCACATTTTTGGATGTAAGTGTTTTGTGTTAAATAACGGTAAAGACAACCTTGGCAAATTTGATGAAAAAGCTGATGAAGGTATATTTCTCGGTTACTCTTTATCCAGTAAAGCATTTAGAATTTTTAATAAAAGAACTTTATTAGTTGAAGAATCAATGCATGTAACTTTTGATGAAACTAACCCCATAAAAGAGGAAAATATAATTTCTTGTGATGATAATGTTTTTGAAAGCGATGATCCAAGCAAAGAACTTCAAACTAATCAACCAGATCAAGAAAGTGGAGTCAATATTGAAAGGCAAAGCGATGATCTTCCTAAAGAATGGAGAACCCATAGATATCACCCTATTGATAACATCATAGGTGATATAAATAAAGGAGTCACAACTAGATTAAAATTGCAAGATGCTTGCTTAAACATGGCGTTTGTTTCTCAAATCGAACCCTCCAAAATTGGTGAAGCACTTAAAGATGATCAATGGATACTTTCCATGCAAGAAGAACTCAATCAATTTGAAAGAAGCCAAGTATGGGAACTTGTTTCTAATCCTGGAAACAAACACATCATTGGTACAAAATGGGTGTTTAAAAATAAACTAGATGAGAATGGCATAGTTGTTCGCAACAAAGCTAGATTGGTCGCTCAAGGATACAATCAAGAGGAAGGGATAGACTTTGACGAAACTTTTGCTCCGGTAGCAAGATTAGAGGCAATACGTCTACTACTAGCATATGCTTGTTCCATGAATTTTGAGTTATATCAAATGGACATGAAGAGTGCCTTTCTCAATGGATACATAAATGAAGAAGTCTATGTCAAGCAGCCCCCTGGGTTTGAAAATTCCAAAAATCCCTCACATGTTTACAAATTGAAAAAGGCTCTTTAAGGTCTAAAACAAGCTCCAAGAGCTTGGTATGACAGATTAAGCACCTTTTTATGTGAACGAGGATTTGACAAAGGGGAGGTTGATAAAACTTTATTTGTCAAAAGATAAAATGGTCACACATTATTGGTTCAAATTTATGTCGATGATATAATATTTGGATCAACCAACAAGGACATATGTGAAGAATTCTCTTCAATAATGCAAGGAGAATTCGAAATGTCCATGATGGGCAAATTAAACTATTTTCTTGGACTTCATATCAAGCAACTTGAACACGGCATCTTCATCAATCAAGCAAAATATTGTAAAGAATTACTAAAGAAATTTGAAATGGAAAATTGCAAAGAAAGTACAACTCCAATGGGCTCCGGAACATATGTTGATAAAGATGCATCAGGAATTTCAATCGACATATCCAAATATCGAGGTATGATTGGGTCATTCTGATATCTAACGGCCAGCCGGCCAGATGTCATGTTTAGTGTTTGTCTGTGTGAAAGATTTCAGGTAGATCCGAAAGAATCACATCTAGTAGTTGTTAAAAGAATTATGAAGTATCTGAAAGGAACGACAAATGTAGGCCTATGGTATCCCAAGGGTAGCATATGTAGCCTAGTTGGATACTCTGATTCAGATTATGCGGGATGCAAAACAGACCGTAAAAGCACCAGCGGCACATGTCAGGTCTTAGGAAATGCACTAGTTTCATGGTCTTGTAAAAAGCAAGCATGTGTTGCACTTAGTACTGCTGAAGCTGAATACATTGCAGCAGGAAGCTGTTGTGCCCAGATTCACTGGCTCAAACAACAATTACATGACTATGGAGTTGATCTCGGATGCATTCCCTTAAGATGTGATAACACAAGCGCAATAAACATCTCGAAGAATCCAATCATGCACTATAGAACTAAACACATCGATATCCGACATCATTTTCTACGGGATCATGTGCTTAAAGGTAATGTTGAGGTAACATTTGTTGATACACACAATCAATTGGCTGATATATTTACAAAACCGTTACCTAAAGACTCATTTTATAAAATCGGAAAAGAACTTGGTATTTTGAGTGAAAATGATCTTTAACCATTGCATGATATACATAGTTTGTCATATCTCTTATGTCTTGTTGATCATTGCTTGTTGATATATGAATTTGTGTATTACATGATGCAATTTTCATAAAAAAACTAAGTTTTTAAGCAAAACAATACTTATGTAGTCGAATACAAATATCTGCATTCGAATACAACTTTCCCAGATTTCCTGTATTCGAATACAAAGGATGTGTAGTCGAATACACGTTCCTTGAAAATTGTGTATTCGAATACAAGAAGTTGTAGTCGAATACACCTTCGCGTTTTTGCCCAGATATAAAAGCTGATTCACGTTTTTTAAAGTTTAGTTTATATTTGGTATTCGAATACAACCCTAGTTCCTTCTCTCTTCTCTCAAAAATTCATCCATCCTCCTTTCTCACACTTACCCATTCACCTAACCTAGCAAACCACATCCCTCCTTGCTCTTTCTTGTCATTACTCTTCAGATTTCTCACAAATCTCCCATTTTCTCTAAAAACCCATTTTTCCCCAAAAATCTCCTTTCTCACCATGGATGCTCGCAAACGAGGACCACGAACCAAGCATGCAGCAGTAGGTCCTTCACGAAAACGAACAAGGAATCCTAACATCACAGATCTATCCCGGCTTCTACACACACCAGAAGAAATTGTAAAGGTAAAATAAGCTTCATAATAAGCTTCAAGTACATGAGAAATTGTAAATTGTAAAGACCACCGATTATGGACGATGCAACAACATCAAAAAGAAGATCAATAAGCTTCATAATAAGCTTCAAATCAAAACAATAGATAATAAAATGTAAAGTTATATGATACTAACCAATACTTCAAGTACATGAGATCAAGTCACATTTATACATGCATTAAAAATAGTTTCAAAAGTCCAAACCACATTAACAAAGTATTTAAAAATCATATTTTGGACTAAGTACATAAGTGTATTTGAATACACCATGTTGTATTCGAATACAACTTAAGTCAAAGGCAAAAATTTAAAAGTTGTATTTGACTAACAAATAGGGTTTAGTTACTCATGACAGAGATACAAAAGATAAGGATTAAAGAAGAATTACAAGAATGATTCATGGATGATTCTTGATAAAACTGCTTCAATGGCGTTAGAAACGGCCGTCTTTGAGTTTCTATGTTAGGGCACAAGTCTCCCAAGTTCCCCAGAGTCCAAAAGATCCAAAAAACAGCAAAAAATTGCGTTTTTATTATTGCTGCTGCGTGTCACGCACTCCAGGCGCGTGCAAGACAGTAACCAATCTGTAAAATGCGCTCCAGGCGCGCAGGGCACGCTCCAGGCGCGTGCAAGACAGTAACCAATCTGTAAAATGCGCTCCAGGCGCGCAGGGCGCGCAGCATCTGCTGTCTGACGTATTTTGCATTTTTCTCATGTTTCGCGTCTGAAGTTGGTCCCGGTGTCTTCATGAAAGTTGTAGATATGGATCTTAACTTTCATTAGCACTTGGAATGACACTAATTGGACATCTAGAACTCCAGATATGGCTGAAATACTCCACATGTATCATGTTGATTTTTCACCAAATTCAGCACTGCACTTAAAAACAAAACGCAATGTAAAATTACGAAAAACTCCTACTTAATCACTGAAATACAAGCATAACCTATTAATAACTTCAAAGAACAAAAATAAATCGAATGTATCAAATAAATCCTTAATTTAACTGCTGATTGAAGATAAATAAGACTAAAATAGTGGAAAATTATGCATATGATGAAGAGTTATCACAACCCCAAACTTAATCTATTGCTTGTCCCCAAGCAACAATTAATTTCTTGTTTGGTGTAGTTAAAAATAACCTTAAACTCAATTTTTCAAATCACATCAAACTCGATTTTCAGTTTCAGCTACTGCAAACATCTATCATGCTCTATGGTTGCTAAAAATTTAAAACAGGATTTGTACACATTGGCATTCATTTATCAAATTCAACTCTCTCTTCACACAGTCTCACCAAAATTCTCTCCGGTGTTTAGAAGGGTTATGAATTTATCACTCAAATCCTAGAACATGCATCACACTACCATAGGCTTGAAAAAATTCTAGTTAGTCATCATTATGCAGCAAATACATACATTTTTAGAGGACTTTCGGGTTGTAATGGGGCTTATGTAAGGGTAGGACATTTTGGGATAGTAGGCTTTACTGCTTGGAGTTAGGTATATACTTCCAATTTATTCTACCTTTTTTCTTTTCATTATGGAGATTCTCAAACATTGAACAAAGAATCAAGAATATATTATTTATTGTTCTCTTTTTTTTTTTTTTTTTTT
>JBBPBT010000072.1:3057769-3074841 GCA_037974875.1 Cicer bijugum | reverse complement strand
TAATATTAGCAATTTATATTATCCATGATATCATATGAAATATTTATAAAACTATATCTCACTAAATCAGTATACGTATTAGGAAAATTAATCATAATTTCAATAATATATATTAAGAAGAAATTTTTGTGTTAAATTTCTACTCTCATAAAATAATTATGTCACGGAAGTTCAAATTATTAGAGTGTAAATTATTTAAACTTTATCTTTTCAAATATTCGTAAGATTGAATATAAATTCAACTCATTGTACGCATGCTTACGAACTCTTACTAAGGTCAATTTTTTAAATTGCTAAATTTCATAACATCATTCAATAGTAAGACTTAATTATTCAAAATGGTCAAGTTTTTACCCCTAAAAAAAACAAAATAACATCTTAGGGGTCACTTGCTAAGCTTAACATCTAAATCATATAATTTACCCTAGATAAAACAATCAATTTATCCCTTACAATAGGTCCAAGAAAAACTCTCACTTCGGTTTTCCTTACAAATTACTACATCTAATAATGTCTGCCAATAACAAATTTTATTAACCTACTCTATTGTTGTTGGGATTATGAATGAGGCGAGGAATCAGCTAACAACTCTCGAATATGATTTCCATTTCTTCAAATGATAGATATGGGTTTTCTATCTATCTAAAGAGTGTTAAGTACGATCTATTTATGTTTGAGCTATTGAAGTAAGAAATATATAAAGTTAATGAGCTTATAAAAATGATAGATATGCAAAATCAATCCTACTGCTTATACGTTTTGGCTTGCAAAAATGTAGCCTTTCTCAACTAATGACTCATGTAATGTGTGATAACTTTTGCTTATGGGACTTGTGAACCTTACTTGAAGTATTCTTTCTACTTCATCGTTAATTGGAAGCATTGATTTAGGATTGAATCTTCTTGGAGGTTATTTGTGTGGCGTATATTCTTATTTAATTGGTAGTGATGGTCAACTAGTTCTCTAGTTAAACCAGACATCTTGTAACATCCCGCTTTTTTGGGACATTAACAAACGAAATTTTAAATGTAAAAATACATATTCGTTTTTATTTACTTATGATTATCCTAAATACTCATTTACCTTAAAATCAATTAATAATATTTTTAATTATATTTTAAAAATAATGAATCAAACTATTTATAATCACTAAAAGTAAATTTAATACGTTAAACAAAAGAAACTCTTAGAGTCAAAACTATTGATGTTTTACTACCCAAACATAAATCCTAGTTGGTCATAAACTTTGGACTTGTGGAGAACTCACCCAACAAGTCTAACCCCAACACAAAAGTATATCGGAGCCTCCAACTGCATGCTATTGTACTTCCTCATATTTTTCCTATTGGGTTGACCATGACATTATTCACTCAAGTAACACTGTATGTGACGTCTTGTCAAATGTAAGAGTCATCTCCAAATAACAAACACATAGTAAATATGCATACATATATAGTTGTTATATCAAAAATATAAGTAAATCGTATATTTCATTTAACAGTTAAAAATCACAACACACCAAAAATACAAATCAACCAAAATGCATAATCTATTTGTTAGACTATATGTCAATGCATGATTCTGGAATATCACCTCCTTCGCAAGGGCTTCGTGGGTCCTTTCAAGCAACACCACTAACTCAATCTCCGCAAGGATCTATGGGCTCTAACCAATTATAGAAGCACCACACAACTTTGGGCTCCAACCAATTATGGACGCACCACACAACTTTGGACTCCAACCAATTATGGACGCACCACACAACTATGAATGCATGAATGTAGACATTTTTGTTAGTAACAATATAGATCACTCAACCAAAGCATCCAAAATCATTCAACTTTGTCCTAAACCAAAATAGTTTAGACACAAAGTAATCACCTTGAATAATCACAACATGTCAAGCACAACCATTTTAACAACGTATCGTATAACATATAGTTTCCACAATTTGAACATGTTAAACACATCTATTATTAATATTCATTTTAAAGATAACACACAAATACAACCAATACACAACATCACAGTATATTTATATCACATATAATTCAAGTAGGAAAGCGGATGGAGTGATGCCCTTACCGTTACCAAAGTTGTTTCTAGAATTATGCTTCACAAACTTTTGTCTCACTCGTTTTACATCTGCTGTTGTGCGAGCACGGTTTCTCCCTGAATGTGGTTTCGTCAATCCGACTGTTGAAAACAAAGACCTGAATGTTGCAAATCCGCTGTCCAAAAATTAGCCCAATACAACGGTTAAAAAATGCGTAATCGATGTTTTTTTTAGACTAATTTAACAAAATCAGGAATAGAGTTATCACTCTCTTTTCTCTTTTGGCGGTTGCCTTTTCTCCCAAACTGTTTTTATATATCGCAGAACGTTTTTGAATGGAAGACATTCGTTTAGTTTTGTTCATTTTTATGGGTAAGGTGGTATTAAGTGGGGGAAAATGGAGAAACATAGTATTGAGTGAGGACTCTTCATCATATGCATAACTTTTATTGCTTTATGATCCTCAGTCGAAACTTATTGAGAATCTTGTTCCTCTAACTCTCATTCACTTTCCCCCTTAAAAACATGACACGGAATACCATGGTTTTGACTCCTAATGTTTCTAACCGATCGAAGACGTTCTTTAGTTCGTGAGAGGGACTAATCATTTAGAACCTCGTCAAAAGGTTGTAGGTTTGTTTGAGCTTTTAGTTGGTATTTCAAATGAGTAAGATTGCATGCTTTTAGGGTTCCTTCCTCGTATTTTGGAGGAACCATTATAGGACTAAGATGGGGGTAAATAGAACAATGTCGTAAACATTTTGAACTCAATCGAGAAGGGATTCTTACAAACTTCAAAGGTTTCTACTTTATCACCAACCTAAAACATGAGACTCTGATGAAGTTTTGAAGGCACACATTCACAAGTGTGGATCCATTCCCTTCCCAAAATAACATAATATGAAGGTATTCCCGTCTATAATAAAGAAGGTTGATCTTATTTCCTTTGTCTCTAAAACAATATCAACTATGAGAACACCTAGTGCATTAGAGGCTATTCCCATGAAGCTGGCCATATTCTTGTTGGTTGGGATAAGATCCTCCATATTTTTAACGAATTTCTTTAAGGTTAGTATCGACAAGGACAACTATGCCATCAACAAATACTTTGCTCAATATCTTATTGTTAATAGTAGTTTTGGAGAGAAATGGTTTAAGATGTCCAAATTTGGCTTTTCAAAGAACATATGTTGGCTTCATTAATAGTGGCTAAGGAATCTCATTCAATGTCTTTTACAAACACATTTCCTTTTAGTTCATTTGATTGAGAGTTGTTTCCCCAAAATTCAAAGGAATAAGGCCAATGGTATCTATGGGATCCTTGCCAATGTTGGCATGTTCATTGAAAAAGGTGTCTAAGATTGACTCTCCTTATGAAACTCAAAGCAGTCTTCAAGTTTCTAATCCAATGAACAGGATAAATAAGTCGAGGCTACCATATTTTCATAATTGGTTGTCCTCTGCAATGTTAGTATAGATTGTGAATCATTGATCATAGTTTCCAACTTTTCTTGCTTGGTATTCGACACATCTAACATATCATCATTAGAGATTTCATATGCTTTAAATCTTTGAAAATTTTGATTTGCCACATTAGTCCACTTATGAGTCCTATTGAAGGAAACTACTGGTGGTACCTAAATGTTTTACCTTTTGATCGACCACTCAGTGTTCCTTAGAAGTTTTTATTGGAGACTTTCTCATTCTTTGTGCTACTAGTTCAGTGTTATCTTTGATAATCATCTCTAAAGACAACATGCCTTTTCCCATGGTCACATGTGTTCTTCCCCTTTGAGTTTCTTTTGACATAAACTTTTGGCAAGGTCGATTGATAATTATCAACTACAACAACCTGACCTTTCCCCAATGTTTTCTTGATTGCATTTTAGTAGATAAAGGCCTTTGTGGGAGTGGTATTGATCGACTAGCTCCCTAGTTAGACGTCCAATCTTATTAGGCTTCCTAGATTTAGAATTACCATGGATTGATGTGATTTGGGCTCCTAATCTTTCAAAACATAATTTATTTTTGGTCTCCATGGCTTTTTCCTTGGATTCAGTTATCCTACTTTTAGATTTCCATTCTTGTCGTACTAACCTCTTTCCCTTAATAGACGAACTAAACCGTATTGGTTATGTAAATGATACCATGGCTAGGAGATGGTCTTATCAGTGGCCATCTCCTTAATCCCTTTGTTGGCTAACTTTAATCTTCCCTCCTTGATAGCCTTTTGAATAGCTTTTTAGAAGAGGTTACAATTGGTCTTTGAGTGGTTGTACTAGTTATGCCCCTTGCAATATCTCTTTTGCCTTTGTTCTTTTCAGGTGAATGTATTTTGTGACCATCTAAAATGCATATCTTCTTATCTTTAAGCAGATAATCAAATATTTGATCAACTTTAGTAATATCAAAGGCATACTTAACTTTTTTCTATCACGAAATGTTGTAGTTCCCCTTAACAAATCTTAGGGCAAGACAAGTTTTTCCCTTTCAATATGACAAAATGTATTTTGTTGTCATTCCTGTCAATATGTCGATTGTGGAATCGGTTTTCATATCATCATCAAATTCCTCTATGTAAATAATGGAAACTAGGTGAAGGCCTTTTCCCTAGCTAGCATGCTTAGCAGGGGCGGATCTTCTCTAAGACAGGGGATGGCCATGATTTTTTTTTTATTTTTAATAAATAGATTGAATATTTATGTATTATTTATTTTATATATACCATCTTGCTCGTTAAATATCTGAAATTTTAAGTGGTTTAGTGGTCCAAACCTTTTTGGTTTAGCGAAAGTCCAGAGTTCAACACCTCCGTATGACAACTTTTAGTATTTCTTTGGTTAATTATAGTGATTTTATTTTACAAAAAGGGTGAGGCCTTATTTCAAACCTAGGACCATTAATATAATGTGTTTCAAATTCCAACTATATCAATACAAAGACAAAGTCAAAATTTAAAAAAAGCTATATTATATCTTCCTTTGCAATAAAAATTGTAAATCTCTGCCACTGATGCTTATGTTCTCTTGAAATCCTTTAGGTCATGGCAGGGCATGTCCAACTAGCTTATTTTTCAATAAAGGATGCATGCAATTGATGGCCATTGGAGCATATATTGCTTCAGGGATTTGGACTGAACATTTTCTTGCCTTTTTCTGGAATCTAGATCGGTTGTCGTGACTTGATTTTGAGGCCAAGGGAGCATGTCATTGAAACACTTTCCATGTTTTCCCAGTTCTAAAGTGATTTTGGTGGGGGAGAGGAATACCATCTAAAATTTGTTCTTATCAACAATAAAATGACCATTTGTAGCTTATGGTATTAATTTTGATTTTCCTAACCACAATGCGGGATAAACCTCCTAATATGCTCCATTGTTGATTTGCGGTCTTCCATAGAAAAGGTAGCAAAATTAGGAGTCTTGTAGCCTCTTGGTAGACGTTAATATTTGTCCACCCATTTAGGACAAGACTTTATATCCATAGGCTTATCTATGGGTTTAATCTAAATCCTAAAGTACCTTTTGATAATATCAGATATAAGGTTGGGATCTGATAATTGATGTCTAGGAGGCCTAGTCTCAACCGCAATTGGTTGGTGCCACATGTTATCTAGGGTTTTAGAAACCTTTTTCAAATTTGGCTTGACGAGGAGGGTTCCCTCATTGTTGCTCGTAGTTCATTACAATAGTGTTTCTCAAAGAATCCATGGAACCATAAGTGTGTTGTGTTTATAAAATGGGTTTGTAATCCATGTATATTCCCCAACATAACCAATAGTTAGTCTTGGTAAATTTGAATCCACTTGGGTTGGCACAAAGACATCATATTGTGGCAGATGTCCTATGAGATTAGCCAATTCATTGGGTAATACTCCCATGGCTGCTAAGTCAAATATTCCATAGTTAATCTCTCAATTCTAGCTATTGGGCCAAAGACTTGTCCTCTAGCGCATGACATATTGTTCTCTTCGTGATTTCTCAATTCCATAATTGATATCTCAATTGCCATAAGGTGAGACTTGCGACATCCCAATTTGTCCTATAGTCTCAGGTGGCCTTATTGCCATATGTACCTATCCATATTGAATATTAGTATGATTATATGTGTCTTACGCCACTAGATTCCCTTTAGGGTTAGTTGTGACAAAAGTATTAAGTTGAGAATCACAAGGAACAAAAGGTACATGTTGTATAAGATTTGACTGCACCTATAAAGGTCATGTTGTTGCAATGATCGATTGACTTTGAATTATAATACTTGTCTTACCCTAGTTCCCTTGTATCCATTGGATTCGGGATATGAAATAATTGTCACCAACATTGGCTCGTTTGGCCTCCAACTCTATAGCTTGTTGAACCTTGTTGTGAACCATGGGCTTAACAATGTCAGCAAAATGTTTGTGAGATATGACACATGATGTCATCCATATGGTAATATATTGTATAATCAAAGATATGGTCATAACCATTGGTTGCTCAGGTGTATCAACCACTACATCCCCATAAACGTCATGAACAACCACAAATGTTGGCATTCCATACTACTAAGACTTTTACCAGAACGCAAGTGCATCCGTCAAACTTGATTGTGACTTGGCGAACTAAACTTTTCAATGGTTGCTACCATTGTGTGTTCCATTAGTCATGTCGAATATGTTGTTGGGATTAAGAATTAGTTGGGGAATCAACTAACTACTCTCAACTATGATTCCATTTTCTTCAAACAATTACACTAAGGAATGAATTTCGTTCTTTAGCTATGGGTTTCTTAACTACTCCTACAAGTGTTAAGTACAATGTCTTTATGTTTAAGCTACTTAACTAAAGAATACATAACGTAAATAAACTGATAAAAAATGTAGTATGAGTAAAAAAATATTGTATGATTGATTTAGTGTGTCTAAAAATATTACAAGATTGGTATTTATTAGAAAAACTAATCATACTAGCCATGAGTTATGGCCTACAAAAGTGTAGCTTTGCTTGGCTAATTATGCGGGTAATGCGTGATAACTATCGCTTATGGAAATTCAAGGCGCTTCACGATCAACTCATCTTTTCTATCTACTCGTCAAGTATCATTGGAAATATTTGTGGATGCCTTTTCTTGGAATCATTCCTCTATGTTGATTGTTAGTGGCGCTTGTTAATTAAATATGAGCGCATCTGCCAAATTATCAAGTTATATTGAGCTTTTCTCCATTCCTAAGCCTTTAAAATCTTTGTGGACCTCTATAACTTGGTAAAGATTCAATTGACCCACATTCGATTATTCCTTGAACATCAAACCATACATGGATTTAAGAAAATATGGCTATCCCAAAATTTGATTGTCTGTTGTTCGCATCTAACAAATTATTTACTTTTAGATGTAAACGACTACAATAATCTAAACTTTATCATATTCTTCCAAAAAATGAAAAATTTCATGGTCACAAATTATTCTATATAGGGTTGGGTTCCATAAAAACAATGTTTCTAAAACTTTCAACAAAAGGTTATGGTTCTACTATTTTTAGCAAGTATTAACTTAAGATATCAATTATTCTCTAGTTGTCATTAGACAATGTTCGTGGTTTTTTCTCATGCTTTGGAGTTTTCATATTTTTTTTTTTTTTGTAATTGTGTTTTTAAAATTTCTTATGTCTATTTTTTGGTTGAGTCTAGGGAATTGGAATTCTTAGTATGTTATGTGGTTACAACTTTGTATGGTCTTTCACATTAGAAAATAAGGGTGATACTGTGAAAGTGTTGTTTGGAAAGGTTTTGGATACGAAAGACTTGGTTATTAAGTGGTTTCTTGTGACTCACATTTCTTTCTATGAAACCTACCTAATGCATAATTACAATATGTTAAGTTTCACTGAGAAGTTTGGGGTAGAGAAATTTGATGGAAGAATAAATTTGACTTGGGAGAAAAATTCAAGTCAATGATATCTTGATATAATCATGATTAGCACTATTGCATTGATTGATATTGATGGAAGGTTGATGTGTGAGTATTTCCATTGCTGAAGAATTTCTTGAGAAAGCCAAAATGCAAGTTGCACCTTAAATTTTCAACATACTTTTTTGTCATGTAGAAAAAATTCTTGAAGTGATTTAGTTTCAAATAAAAATTCTTCAAGGGGTTTGACTTCAAGTTGAAATTCATGGAGTGGTTTAACTTCAAGCGAAATATATATTTTTTGGTGGAATATAACAATTTTTTTTTTAACTATGATTGTTAGTGTAGGCAGTGAAAGTTGAAGATGCACCAATATCAATCAAGGTTGAGATTGACGAGTTTGGTTGATATTGAATAATCTTGAAAAAGTCGCACATTGCTTAAAATTGTAAAAGAAGACATAGTTCAAGGCTATATATATCACTCTAGTTCTTCATCACAAATTGCTCCAGTCAAAAACACTTTAAACTTGTATGATTATTTTCTCTTTTACTCTTGTATAGAGTGTTGTGAGATGTAGTTCAAATATTTATTATAGAGAGTGTGAGAGTACGGGGAGCCAATGAAATTAGTCTATATATATTGTAATAATTTTCAAATAATATCATTCTTTAGTTGTCATTATACAATAATCATAGTTTTTTCTCAAAGATCGAACTCTGACCCTCCTACATCAAACTCCTTCAATATCTTAACTCTTACAACTAGGCTATGCCTTTGAAAATAATCTTTTCTCTTATGTTACTTATTCTTTAGTTATTTTACACTGTGATCTTGTCATACAATGTATGCATTTCCCTTAAAATTCTTGTTATCAAATACAAAAAATTTAAAATATTTATTAAATAAAATAATTATTAAATATAGAAATGTATTTCTCAATTATTAAAAGACATTAAGTATAGCATAACTTTGACTACTGATAAGTAAAAAAATGATGGAAAAATTTTACTTTCGTCAAAGAAAGAAAATATAATAAGTGATTAGTAAACTTTTATATCTTCTTCAAATTACTTCTGAATTGAGACAATTTGTATACTGTGGTCCGTATCCATGGGTGTATTGGAAAGCCACGGAGTGCAAATAGCAGTACCATATATATGGGGCTTTGAACTGCCTAATTGACCGTACTGAACGGGTTACATATAAGCCCATCGACATTATTTTTATGAAAATTATTTATCACTCTGTAGGGACAATTTATAAATAAATAAAAAATAAATTAAAAAATAAAAAACTGAAAAATACATTTTATCATATCGAGATTTGATTCAATAATTTCCCAAAATCACGTATCTAATAGGTTAGATAATTTATTGAAATCATATATTTAGTAACTTAAGTTAATGGAATTATGCATACGATATGTATTTTAATGAAGGATATATCCTTATTTTGCTTCATCTCTCATATCCAACTCAATCTCATTTTCTTATCCCAAATCCACACTAAAGCTTCACTTTTGATTCATCAACTCTTAATTATCATTTTATTTATTTATATTTTAATGTTTATGATTATATTTTTTTAGTCTTAGTTTTTATATTTTACATATTAATGTTTATGGTTATATTTCTGTTTATTAGAGTTTCTATTGATATATATTCATCTTTATATTGTTTTAATTTCAATAGATAGTTATTAATGAATTTTGATGGTATTATGTCACTTGATTATTTATAATTGAATTTATATTTCTGAAGTAATTATATGTTAGATCCAAAAATAATATCATTAACATAAATTTGACTAATAAGAATGTCATCTAAAGAGTGTATTATCAACTTGTCATCTTTCAAAGTTATTTTTAAGCAAGAAGTTATTAAGTGTATCATACCATGCCCTAGGTGCTTGTTTTAGATCATACATAGATTTCCTAAGTTTGAAAACATGATTTAGACATTTAGAACTTTCAAAACTTGGGGATTGTTTAACATAAACGTCTTAGTGTAATCAATGTCCTCTTTGCTAATTGTAGCCTTATGCGACAAGTCTTGCCGTGTTTCTCATCAATTCACCTTTTTCATTTAACAGGTTTCAGAAAATCCACTTGGTTCCAATAATGTTCTTCTTTGATCTAGGTACTAGATCCCAAACATCATTTCTCTTAAATTCTTGAGAACCTGTAAAATACTTTTGTTTGTTAGGTCTTGGAACATATACCTTTTTGCCTTCATATATTACAAGCATCCATTGACCAGGCATCGTGACTGGTGTTTCAATTTGGTTGCTTGGAACATCTGCAACATAAACAATTTTATCCTTTGGTACCCAAATCTAGGTGGGTCCTGGTTTGTTAGTTCTTAAATGTTTCTTGTATTTCCATGGGGTTAGCATAAGACAAGATATTTTAATGTGACATTTCTTATAAAAAATAGTACATAAATCATTAGAGGGAATAAACTTAGATTCAATTATTTTTCTTGAAATCATAGATGCATAAATCATAGATGCATACTTGCTTCTTTCTATACCATTATCAAGAAAATCCTGATATATTTCTTCATACTTATTAGTGTTACATGTGGTATTTTTAATTGATGTTAAACTATAATTACTTTTAAGAGTTAGCTTTTCAGCTTTAAATTCATCAATATCAGTTTTTAGATTTGCATTTTCTATTTTAAGTTCAGTAATATCAGTTTTCAGAGTTGTATTATTTGTCTTAAGTTCAGTAATATTAGTTTTCAGAGTTACATTTTCTGTTTTTTAATTTAGCACTTTGATTCTTTAAAGCATTACCTTTTTCAATTAGATTTGAATTTTCTTTTCTAAGTGTTTTTAGTTTGAAAGACAATTTATGATTAATATTTAAAAAATCATTTATAGCGGTAATTAAATCAAATCGAGCAAATTCAAAAAATTCCTAAATTTCTTCATCTACTGATTCACTTCAAGAGTCAGACTCTATGTTGAATTTAGAGGCAGGGTTGGTATGAGCCATCGTAGCCAAATATGCTTGTTCATCGTTAGACGATTCCTATGTAGTCATCAAACTTTTTTTCTTGGGTCTGGAATCTTTTGTCTGGTGTTTCACTATGAGGTTTTCTTGGAATATATATCAGATGAGGTTTTTCTTGTCATATTTATCATCATTCCCTCTATTGGATTTTTTGGAATATATTTGGGGAAATTTCTTCTTTCTGTTGTGCCATAGCTTTTGAATATTTCTGGTTATGAAAGCAATCTCCTCTTCCTCTGAGTTCAAGTTCTAATCATCTAAATCATTATCCTCTGATTCTTATCTTGCCTTTAGAACCTTATTCTGCTTAGATTTCAAGGCCAGAGTCTTGTTCTTTTTTATGGGATCATCTTCTACAAGCTCAATTTCATGTGATATGAGGGAGCTAATTAATTTTTCCAGCTTCAGATCCTTTACTTCCTGAATGGCAATGATCTTAGGTCTCCACTTGCTTGTTAGACTCCTAAGAATTTTCTTCACACGATCAGCAGTAGTATAACTCTTCTCAAGTACCTATAATCCAGAGGCCTTGGACTGGAATCTGGAAAACATTGTTTTAATGTCTTCATCTTCTTCTATCTCGAACAACTCATACTCTTTGACTAAGAGGTTGTCCTTTGCTTCTTGAACTTGCTTCCAATACTCAAAATGTTCTCCATCAAATAGAGGTGGTCTATTGATGTTTCCTCCAACAACTTCTTCACTGAACCCAGACATATTAAACCCTTGGATCTTTTCTCAAACACTGTAAAGTGTTCAACCTTGAGACTGAGCTCTGAATCCAATTGAAGGTGCAAACACGAGAAGGAGGATTGAATTGTGTTTGCTAAAGTTGATAATTTTTTTCTAATTTATTGAAGGTTGGTTGATTTTTATGAATTACTTAGATAAGAAGCAATCAGATTCAGAAGCAACAAACAATGAAAACATAAATAATTTGACACATAACTTTATCTTGGTTCACCATTTACTTGGCTACATCCAGTCCCTTCATTCAGAAGACTTTAATCCACTAATTCAAATATGTTGAATTACAAAGCACCTGACCCTCCAATCTAGTCTTCCCAAATAGCCTGAGAACCTCATACTTTTGAGGAACTACACACCTTGATGCTACAAGCCAAGTCTTCCCATACAGCCTGACTACCCCATACTTTTGAGTAACTAACCACCTTGATCCTACAAGCCAAGTCTTGTCCTAACAGCTTGATAACTCCAGATTGAAGAACGAACTAAACCACTATCAGTTTGGATACAAAATACTGAAACTTGAGTAGTTGCTTCTAATAAAGTTGATAATAATAATAATAATAATAATAATAATAATAATAACTCTCACACTCTAAGAAAATAACACTCAGAAAATATTTCTAACTTGAACAAGTGTTTCTCTCTTTGAATTAAGACATTTGAGCTTGAGGTCTTCTACTCTTTTATGTTTTTCGATGTTTTTCTATTTCAGTCTTGAGTGTCTATTTATAGTGAAAATTTGAGCTTCAATTTAGTCCTTGTTTAATTATGAATTGTATCTTGTTCAGATTGAGCTTGTAAATTGTTCAAATTGATTGTATTTCTTTTTTGTTTAGATTGAGTTTGTAAATTCTTCAAATAAACTCTTCTTCAATTTATGATCAAATCTTCTTCAACTCTTCATTTAATGTTGATCAAATATTCTTCAAATCTTCATTAAATGTTGATCAAATATTCTTCAATTAAATTGTTTGACCATCGGGATGGTGGCATATAATCAAGCCTCCTAACCAAGTACTTCAGAGTTAGAATGGTACTACATTGTAAAATAGAGTCTAAGCTCATGCGTATCATTGCATTTCCTTGTGATTGTTTTGTTGTGATTGATGTGCTTCAAAAGTAATAATAATTGCTCTTAGATGATTTGATGCATACTATAATGAGAGAAACATCATATTCTAAATTAGTTACCAAATTGTTTATCTTCTTTTAAACAGATTTTCTTCATCCCCTGCGAATTTTACTCAAAAAAATCTAGTATAAATTATTATACATGTCATTTTGGGGTTTAGGGTGTCACATTAGTGATATCAGAGAAGGTTTGTTCAATCAGGTCGAGTTGGTTATGTGTCAATCGATTGTTAGTCAATTGTGATCGAATTGTGTTTAGCCATGTTCTCTATTAAGTGTTGAAACTTGTAAGACCCATAATTTTAAATTATACTTTATGTATTTTAGTGTATTTTGGTATTGAACTCAGAGGCTTTTTAGCCAAAGTTATTAGTATTTTGGGAGTTTAAATGACCAACAAGATATTTTGATGCTCGATTAAAATTACTCGTCAATAAATAAATTAAATTAACTGCGGTGAATCTTTTACGAAGAATTTAATTCTGGAGAGTTTTGTTAAAAATATCTCGAGTTGCTAAAAATTGTATATGTCAATTGAGTTGCGACGATAGTAGATATTTTTAACAAAAAATGGTTTGGAGAGGTTATGGGTGAAATGGTAATTTTAATAAATATCTAGATATTTTTAAATATTTGTTAAGTTATAATTAATATATGTAAATATATATATTTGTTTGGAGGAAATAGAAAGGAAAGAAAACGAAATAGAAAGGAAAAGAAAAAAAAAAGAAAGGAAAAGGAAAATAGAAAGAAAAGGAAAAGAAAGGAACAGAGAAAGAAAAGAGGGAACATTTCCTCCTCCTTACCTTCTCAAAAATCACCATTGTTCTTCCTCCTCCTCCTCCTCCTCCTCCTCCTCCTCCTCCTTCTTCTTCTTCTTCTTCCATTTTTGTGGCTTCCTTTTTGCTTCAAGAATAGGAACCCAAGGCTTGGTGGGTGAGAAGACAAGGATTTCTCATCTTCATACTTTCTCGTTGATTCGAAAACGAAGAAAAACGGTGTTAGGGATTTTAAAAACGTCAAACACAATCTTCCATGTTTCATCTAGATCTAAGCTTTGTTTCGCGAAGAGATAGAAGGGAAAGTTGCTCACCACCATGCTACGGTGCTAGTGAACTAACTTTAGAAGCGACGTCGCGAGCGGAAATTTTACCGGATTTACTCGCGGTACCGTAATCGCACGTTAAAGCTATCATTAAGGTAAGGGCTCCTTCCAAACTTTTAGTTTGCATTTAAGACATTATTTGTGATTTTGTGGAAAAGAAATTCGATGTGTGATTTTGTGAAAAATGAATTTAATTAGTTTATGTGTGAATTTTGTTGAAATTAAATTTAGTTTGTTTTGAGGTGTGCTGTTTAGCGATTAATGTTGGGTATGAATTGTATGTTCATAATTTATATTATGAATTTTTTTATTCTGATGCAATTTATGTATGATTTTGAGGAAAAGAAATTTGATGTGTTTTAGTGGTGGGTTGTGATGATTTGTGTTGGTCATATTTGACATGTTCATAATTGATACTTATAAATCTTGAGATGTGTTTGTGTGGATTTTGTGGAAAAATGAACTGATGTGATTTGGTATGAATTGTGGATTGAATTTGAGAATATGTCTGAGTATGCTCTGTGGGGAATTTTAAAGTCATTAGAGTTAAACGAGTATTAAAAATGGGGAATCTTTTAATATCTTTGTTTACTTAATCATTGTCGTGAAAATTGTTAGAGTTAAATGAGTATTAAAAATGGGGAATCTTTTAATATCTCCATTTACTTAACCATTGTCGTAGATAGAGTCAGAGTATGCTCATGCATTTCATATTTGGTAAATCGTGCAAACCCGTGATAGGTGGCACCTCGGTAAATAATACTTCGGCCTGTGATAGGCGGTACATTTACGATTTACGTTTCTTTTTGGTAAATCATGCAGACTCGTGATAGGTGGCATCTCGGTAAATAGCACTTCGGCCTGTGAGAGGCGGTACATTTACGATTTACGTTTCTTTTTAGTAAATCGTGCAGACCCTTGATAGGTGGCACCTCGGTAAACAGTACTAGTCTGTGATAGGCGGTACATTTATGATTTACGCTTTTTAGTAAATCGTACACACCCGTGATAGGTGGCACCTCGGTAATTTAGTACTTCGGCCTATGATAGGCGGTACAATTATGATTTACGGCCCTTCAAGGAGGGTTTTGGTTTGGAATTCCGAGTCCATGCATTTTGGCATATAAGCATTGCATTAGGGTGCTTGGCACACAAGTCGTGTTTGATTCAAGATTATGATTGAGTGTTCTGATAGCGTTTCAGCAAGTGTACTGAATCGTTGCAAGTAATAATAAAACGGTAGTACCGAGTGTCGAACTCAAGGATTGCGTTTTACTATTGAATTATATTTAATTACTAAAATTGAACAAAAGGTTCCCAAGTTGATTGAAATAATATTTGAAATTAACAACAGTAATAAAATTGATATTTTATAATGAGAAAAATGTCAGGGATGAGTTTCACTTCGAATCCAACCTTGGTGTCTAATTTGATCCTAGTTACTGAATTCCTTTATTGAATTTTACCGAATTCTCTTTATTATTCTTGTCCTAATGTCTTAGTGACAGAACCTTTAATTCCAAAGTAACCCCTAATTTCTTAGTAGATTTAAGATTAGAATTAAGCATTACCGTATAGAAATTCTTTTGTAAATTATTGTTTTGCAACTAATTTAATTGGTTTCATGACCTGCATCTATCCCTAGACTACAAATTCATGAATTTCTCATACAAGCATTCGTAAAGTCCACTTCCGTTTCAAAATACAAATCGTAGAACATTTTAATGTTGATCAAGCAATAAAAAGCATTAAGCACAGAGATGAGAAAAATAATTCAATAGACTCATTCATATAACTAGAAATCAAATCAGAAAAATAAGGGTTTCATCTGGTTACGCTCATCCCTAACAAATAGGGTTTAGTTACTCATGGCAGAGATACAAAAGATAAGGTTTAAAGAAGAATTACAAGAATGATTCATGGATGATTCTTGATAAAACTGCTTCAATGGCGTTAGAAACGGCCGCCTTTGAGTTTCTATGCTAGGGCACAAGTCTCCCAACTTCCCAAGAGTCAAAAAGATCCCTAAAACAATAAAAAAAAAATAGTGTTTTTATGATTGCTGATGCGCGTCACGCGCTCCAGGCGCGCGTTGGCAGAGCTGAAACAGGTGAAATGCGCTCCAGGCGCGCAGGACGCGCTCCAGGCGCACGTTTGACAGACTGAAACCTGATAAGTGCGCTCCAAGCGCGCAGGACGCGCTCCTGGCGCACAACATCTGCTGTCTGACGTATTTTGCATTTTTCTCATCTTTTTCGTCTGAAAGTTGTAGATATGGATCTTAGCTTTCATTAGCATTTGGTTTGACTCTAATTGGACATCTAAAACTCCAGATATGGCTGAAATACTCCGTATAGGTCATGTTGATTTCTCACCAAAATTCAGCACTGCACTAAAACAAAGTAACAACGCAAAACTACGAAAAATCTGCACTTAATTAAGCAAATAATAACAAAAACATTTCATTAAATCAAATAACTAAAATCAACAAAATATATCAAATAACTCATTAAATTAACTAATGATTTAAAGATAAATAAGACTAAAATCACTAGAAATTATGCATATGATGAAGAGTCATCACAACCCCAAACTTAATCTATTGCTTGTCCCCAAGCAACAATTAATTTCATGTTTGGTGTAGTTAAAAATAACCTTAAACTCAATTTCTCAAATCACATCAAACTCAATTTTCAGTTTCAGCTACTGCAAACATCCATCATGCTCTATGGTTGCTAAAAATTTACAACAGGATTTGTACACATTGGCATTCATTTATCAAATTCAACTCTCTCTTCACACAGTCTCACCAAAATTCTCTCAAGTGTTTAGAAGGGTTATGAATTTATCACTCAAATCCTAGAACATGCATCACGCTACCATAGGCTTGAAAAAATTCTACTTAGTCATCACTATGCAGCAAATACATACATTTTTAGAGGACTTTTGGGTTGTAATGGGGATTAGGTAAGGGTAGGACATTTTGGGATAGTAGGCTTTACTGCTTGGAGTTAGGTATATACTTCCAATTTATTCTACCATTTTTTCTTTTCATTATGGAGATTCTCAAACATTGAACAAAGAACCAATAATATATTATTTATCTTTTTTTTTTTTTTT
>JBBPBT010000072.1:3043800-3057487 GCA_037974875.1 Cicer bijugum | reverse complement strand
TTTTTGAGAATCACCACCCCAAACTTAAAATGTTGCTATTCCATGAGCAACCCCAAACTTTTATTTTTTGTTTTTTTTGTTTTTTTGTTTTTGTGTTTTGTGTTTTGTGATGTAGCTAGTAACCGAAATAAAGGGGCAAGGCTCAAAGGGGCTAGCAAAGGATAATATTTTTATAGGATAGTTAGAAAGGCTCAAACGACCAAATAAAATTGCCTCAATGTATGCATAAATTACAAGTGATGCAAGTCAGAATTAGTGCAAGTTCTGAACGGATAATACATGTCTGGATAATCACACAACAAAGAATGTAAGTGTTTAGGCTCAAAAGCTCACAGTTAGGATAGTAAGAGAGAGTATGAACAATCAACATAATGCCAAACATGTATTCGAAAAGTTAAAATTGTATTTTTGAAAAACTTGATGGCCTATTAGCCTTCTGCAACCATTGAGTAATCAAGCATGTATGCATTAGGGAGACTTATCGACTTGAGCACTAACATAATCTAAGAAATAGAGTTTAACTTTCGAAATCCCAAACAGAAACTTTAAGATCAAGTGCAAGTTATTAAAACTTTTCATCAACAAACAAAGAAAACAAGAAGAAACACAGAAAAGCAAATAGACTAGACTAAAACAAAGAAGAACAAGAAAAGAAACAAAGAAAAGAAAAAAGAAAGAAAAAAAATTTCAAAACAAAAGAAAGAAAACTTCTCTAGTTTAGCAATTCAAGGATCCTCGTTTAGATCATCTGCTCCTGTTCCGCTCTGGTCGCCTGTGTATTGGTGAGGTGTAAATAGATCAGCATAAAACATGCCTCCCGGTGTCTGTTGAGAAGAGGCGAATGCTCGATAGAGATTGGTCATCCCCAGTTCTAATCTGGCGTGTCTATCTCGCTGATCAATCATTACTCGTTCCATCATAGTTTCCAATCTACTGATTCTGTCTTCGTTAGAGTGCTGGACTGGGTGTGGAGGGTGGTGTTGTGGTTCCTGTGGTTTAGTGTGTTCCTCTGCTGGCATCGCTGCTGGTGGAGCAACAGGGTAGTCTGCTGGAATCATAGAGTGTTTTGTTATCCATCTTGCAGTGATTGGAGTAGCTGGTTTCAATATTTCTTCGCCTTGTTTTGGTATCACTCTCACCAACTCACATAATTTGCCTATCTGGGACGCGTGATGGAAGTAGCCTGTTGGGGGATCAAGAATGGCTGTGCCCCGAATATCATTGGCTATTAACATGCCCACATTAATTCTGTCACCTTTTAAGATAGCAAGTAGTAGACATGCTCTTTGAAATGTTATATCGGACACATTCAAACATGGCAATAGTGTATGATGGACAAAAGTACTGCATGCTTTAGAAATCGGGGTGAGGTCCACTGAGCGTAATTTCCGAACGGAGCCATCTCTATTTCGTACCCAATCTGTGCCTGGTCTGCATAAAGTGCGTAGGATTTCCTGACTGCTTGCTCTTATAAGTTGTTTTTCCATAGCTAGAAAGCGGCAGTCGTTATAGTTCGACAGGCCAAAGATTTCATTGATGACTTGAGGTGTGAAAGGCACCCTTTTTCCCCTCACATAACTCACAAATTGGTCAAGTGGGAATGGTTGGTCAGACTTTAGATCGGAGGCATTTGAGTAGAATTACACAGCTAGTGATTTGCTCGCTGTGGTTACAAATGTGGTCAGCTTCTCCCATCCTCTGGCAGCAATCATAGCCTGGATGTCAACAAATTCATCGTCTTCCAACTGAAAATTCTTTTCACTGACGAACTTGTGGACTGCTGGGAGTTTGGCATGGTATTCCTGTGTTGCCCTGGTCTTGAATAAGAATGCATCGTGCTGTGGGGCAGAGGATGTAGTTGCAACCTTAGTGCGTTTTGCTTTTTGTTGGGTTGCCATTAGGTCCTGCAAAACAAGTAATCACCCCCAAGGTTCAGAATATTCCAAGTTAGAGATAATTAATTTAAGCACGGTCGACCTTGGAGAAATAAAATCATACATGGCCATGAGTTTGTCCACTAACATTCTAAGTGATAATAATGCATGTGCATTGGTTGTGACATTTTATCAAACAGTTAGCATGCAGGCACAATAGTGGTTATGACATTTTATCAAACAGTTGGCATGCAGGCCTCATAGTGGGTGTGGCATTTTAGCAAACAGTTGGCATGCAAGCATAATAATGAATGAAAAACACCCAATCTCGCAACTATTAACCCCATTCGATGTCATTAACAACATACATGCATGCATAATGTATAAAATTCAGCATGGATTCACGTTTACAAGAGACAAACCCACATGCACTAGTAACCAAGAGTGAGTTGCTATTAGAAGTTTGAGGAAACTTACTTGAGGATGGGATGATGTTGGATATGAGAGGGGAACTTACTTGAGGATGAGAGTGAAGAGAGTGAGCTTCAATGGTAATGGTGAGGATTTTGGTGAAAGAGGGAGGGTTGTACTTACTTGGAGTGTTTTAAAGCCCAACAATGCGCTTCAAGCGCATGGGACGCGCTTCAGGCGCGCGCAAGGCAGTGCTGAATTTGGAAAATGCGCTCCAGGCGCATCAGGGCGCGCTTCAGGCGTGTGGTAACAGAATTGGAATACGTGAAAGGCGCTTCAAGCACAAGGCATGCGCTCCAAGCGCGCCTAAACAGAATCAGAATGCGCGAAATGCGCTTCAAGCGCAAGTCATGCGCTCCAGGCGCGCCTAATACAGAACCAAAATGCGCGAAATGCGCTTCAAGTGCAAGGCATGCGCTTCAAGCGCAAGGCATGCGCTCCAGGCGCGTTTTTCACAGATTGGAAGTTCCAGAATGTGCTTCAAGCGCATGAGGCGCGCTCCAGGCGCGTTTTTGCTGCTTCTTAACAAAAAAAACAATCCCCAACACATTTTTTATGATTCCTTGCTTATACTAAACATCAAGAATGAATAAAATTAGTAATTAAAAGCTAAAATTAAAATTAAATGAAGTGACGTCAACTAAAATGAAAAGGATATGAAGTTGGGTTGCCTCCCAACAAGCGCTTGTTTAGTGTCCTGAGCTTGACAATTCACTCTTCAAGTTGTGTCCAGATGGATGGATTCCATCGAAAGTTTTGACTCTTCCCCGAAATACGATTTGAGTCTTTGTCGATTGACCTTGAAGTTCCGATCGGAGTGTGTATCTTTCAACTCTACAACACCATGTGGAAATACCTTGATTACCTTGAAAGGGCCCGACCATCTTGACTTTAGTTTTCCGGGAAACAACTTCAATCTTGAGTTGAATAGGAGAACTAGTTCTCCTTCTTGGAATTCCTTGAGTCTTATTTTTTTGTCATGCCATTTCTTGGTTTTTTCTTTATATATCTTGGCATTCTCATAAGCAAAATTCCGGAATTCCTCTAACTCGTGAAGTTGAAGAATTCTCGCCTCACCTGCCTTGCCCAAGTCAAAGTTCAAGTACTTCGTCGCCCAAAACGCTCGATGCTCAAGTTCGAGAGGTAAATGACAAGCTTTACCATACACCATTTGATACGGGGACATACCCAGGGGGTCTTAAAAGCCGTTCGGTAGGCCCAAAGTGCATCATCAAGTTTCGTTGACCAATCTTTTCGTGAGGCAGTTACTGTCTTTTCTAGGATTTGTTTAAGCTGCCTGTTGGAGACTTCAACCTGCCCACTAGTCTGTGGATGGTATGGGGTTGCCACTCTATGACGCACATTATATTTCTTCAGAAGGTATTCCATATTCCGGTTTAGAAAATGGGTGCCTTCGTCACTAATCAAGGCTCGAGGCACGCCGAAACGAGCGAATATGTTCTTCTTGAGAAAGGTGATAACCTGTTTCGAATCAATTGTTGGAGTAGCTATTGCTTCAACCCATTTTGAGACATAATCCACCGCCACCAAAATATAAACCTTGTTATATGACGATGGGAATGGACCCATGAAATCAATACCCCACACATCGAACACTTCTACTTCTAATACAGGATTTTGCGGCACCTCATCCCGTTTTGAAATGTTACCGGTGCGCTGGCATCGATCGCATTTCTTCACATAGTTGAATGCATCTTTGAATAATGAAGGCCAAAACAACCCCGATTGTAGAACTCTTGCTGCAGTTTGGTCACCACTGAAATGACCCCCATACTCAGAGTCGTGGCAGTGCCACATTACCTTTTCTTGTTCCTCCTCGGGCACACACCTTCGCAACAGCCCATCCACTCCTCTTTTGTACAGAAAGGGTTCATCCCATACATAGAATTTGGCATCGTGGATAAACTTCTTTCGTTGTTGGTAAGTGAAATCAGATGGGATTGTACCTCCCACCTTGAAATTAGCAAAGTCGGCGAACCACGGTGCCATGGTGATGGCGAAGATGTGCTCATCAGCAAATTGATCTCGAATCGGTCTAATATCCTCATTCTCTTCGACCTTCTCCAATCGAGATAGGTGGTCAGCCACAGTGTTCTCTGATCCCTTTTTATCCCGAATCTCAATGTCAAATTCTTGTAGTAATAGAATCCATCTAAGCAACCTTGGTTTTGATTCCTGCTTAGTAAACAAATACCTCAAAGCAGCATGATCAGTGTAAACAATAACTTCTGATCCTAATAGATAAGACCGAAATTTATCAAAAGCATAGACTACAACCAATAATTCTTTTTCAGTTGTAGCATAATTGTGTTGTGCCAGATTTAAAACATGACTAGCATAGTAGATCACATGCAACATCTTGTCTTTTCTTTGTCCCAGAACTGCCCCAATAGCACTGTCACTTGCATCACACATGATTTCAAAAGGTAGTGACCAGTCAGGTGCAGTGATAATGGGGGCAGTTATCAGCTGGTTTTTCAAATTGTTAAAGGCATGCAAACAATCCTCATTGAATTTGAAAGGTGTGTCTTTCGCAAGTAGGTTTGTAAGTGGTTTTGCAATTTTTGAAAAATCTTTTATAAACCTTATATAAAATTCAGCATGGCCTAAAAAGCTTCTAATGCCTTTCTCGTTGGTAGGAGGGGGAAGTTTTTCAATAACTTCAACTTTGGCCTTATCTACCTCGATCCCCTTGTGGGAGATTCGGTGGCCCAAAACAATTCCCTCTCTTACCATAAAATGACATTTCTCCCAATTTAGGACCAAGTTAGATTTTTCACACCTTTCTAATACAAGAGATAGATTAATCAAACAATTATCAAAGGATGACCCAAATACAGAAAAGTCATCCATGAATACCTCGATATGTTTCTCAATCATATCATAAAATATGGACATCATGCACCTTTGAAATGTAGCCGGCGCATTACACAGTCCAAATGGCATTCTTCGATAAGCAAATACCCCATACGGACATGTAAATGCAGTTTTCTCTTGATCCTCGGGTGCTACAGCTATCTGATTGTACCCTGAATAACCGTCTAGGAAGCAGTAATACTCATGTCCGGCTAACCGCTCAAGCATCTGATCAATGAAAGGGAGCGGGAAATGATCCTTCCTCGTGGCACTGTTCAATCTCCTGTAATCAATACACACTCTCCAGCCTGTAACCGTTCGAGTAGGAATTATCTCGTTCTTTTCATTTGTGATGACAGTCGTTCCCCCCTTTTTTGGTACAACTTGGACGGGACTCACCCAAGAGCTATATGAAATTGGGTATATGAGACCGGCTTCTAATAGTTTTACCACCTCTTTCCTGATCACTTCTTTCATTACCGGATTCAAACTCCTTTGGGGTTGTACTACCAGTTTGTGATTGTCCTCCATGAGGATTTTGTGCATACAAAAAGTCGGACTTATTCCCTTCAAGTCATCAATGGACCAACCGATAGCACCCTTGTGCTTCCGCAGAATTCTCAACAACTTTTCTTCTTGCAACTCGCTCAAGCTTGCACTAATTATGGCTGGATTTTTTTCTTCGTCACCCAGGAATACATATTTCAAATGAAGAGGCAGCTGCTTGAGTTCAATCAGTGGTGTCTTTTTCTCCGTGGACTTGTCTTCATTTCCTTTCAAGTCCTCCCACCTAGTAGGAAAACGGGGGGAGTAGGATGGTGATGCTTCTAATATGGCTAACACCTCTTTCATCTTTGGGTCTTCACTTTCTTGAACGACATCTTGGGGTAGACATAAAACTTTTCTAATGGGAGGCTGGGTGTTTGATGCGTTATTTCTTCATTGACTATCTCATCTAAAATCTCGGTTCGATTGCACCGTTCTCTTTCTCTTGAGTGTTCCATGGCTTTCAGAATGTTAAAAGTGACGGTTTCCTCATTTACTTTCAGGGTTAAGGTACCATCTGCTACATCAATCATAGCTCTCCCTGTTGCTAAGAACGGTCTCCCCAAAATCAAAGGAATGTCGTTGTCTTCCTCCATATCTAGTACCACGAAATCCACTGGAAAAATGAACTTATCCACTTTAACCAACACATCTTCCACTACTCCATAGGGATGTTTCATTGAGCGATCCACAAACTGTAACATCAGTTGTGTGTCCTTGACTTTTCCGATGCCTAGCTTTTTGTATAGTGAAAGGGGCATAAGACTTACACTAGCTCCAAGATCACACAAAGCTTTCCCAAAAGTTCTATTACCAATAGCCCACGGGATTGAGAAGCTTCCAGGGTCCTTGAGCTTCGGTGGCAACTTCCTTTGTAGTATAGCACTACACTCTTTCGTAAGCATAACTGTTTCTCCCCCGATTTTTCTTTTTTTCGACAGAATCTCTTTCATGAACTTAGCATATGTCGGCATCTGCTCTAGTGCTTCTGCAAAGGGGATGTTAATCTGTAATTTTTTAAAAACATCAAGAAACTTCCCAAATTGTTTTTCAGTTTCTTCCCTCCTTAATCTTTGAGGGAATGGGAGTCTAATTTCTGGTTTTGGCAGTGGTTCCCTTTTTTGTACCATAGGTTCTTCCTCCTTTTCAATAGCGATGTGCTCTTCACCCGGTATTGGTGTGGCCATTTCCTCCAGGTGGGTTGGAGTCAAGGTACTTCTACTCTGTTTGGCTTCAGGTGGTACTTGTTCCCTCACTTTGCCACTCCTCGTGGTCACTGCATTAACATTGTTTCTAGGCTTCGGAACTGTGTCACTAGGCAAAGTTCCAGACGTTCTTTGTGCCATTTGTTGAGCAAGTTGACCCACTTGAGTCTCAAGATTCTTTATTGATGCAGAGTGATTTTTCTGAATGGCTCTTGACTCTTCAATGAAAGAACTGGTGCTTGTAACTAGTTTCTCTATAGCGCTCTCCCAAGCAGCCTTTCTCGGTGGGACTTGGTTTGTTTGAGCTCCTTGTTGACCCTGAGATCCACCTTGTTGATCTCTCCAAGAAAAATTTAGATGATTTCTCCAACCAGGATTGTACGTACTAGAGTAGGGGTTATTCTGCATGTTGTTGTTGTTACTCACAAAATTCACCTGTTCTAGTTCCTCTACCTCATTGTCATCCAGTGCTTCACAAACTCCAGTTTTATGTGCTCCTCCACAAAGGTTACAACTAGTCTGCTTTAGTAATTTAACAGGGGCCACTTGGGGTTGTATATTTAGAGCTACCATTCCCTTCTTGATCTCAGTGGCGATAACCTCATCCATCTTCGATATAAACCTGCTTGGAGCTAACCCATCCATAACATTCAACTCCATTACATCACTTGTCGACCCACCACTTCTGTCATAAAACATCATCTGTTCATTTGATGCCATGATTTCAATAATTTTTCGTGCTTCTGTTGCGGTTTTGTAATTCAAAGAACCACTGGCTGTGGCATCTAACATAATTCTAGTGCTCGGCCTCAAGCCATTACAGAATATTTGCATTTGGGTTGTGTCGTCATAAGAATGATTAGGACATCCGACTAGTAAGTTTCTGAATCTCCTGTAGGTGTCACGAAGAGATTCCCCCTTTTTCTGTTTGTAACCGGTGATTTCTTGCCTCTTTCTAATGAACATGGCTGGGGGGAAATATTGTTCCAAGAAGTTATCCTCAAGATCATCCCATGTGGTGATGCTGTCGGCAGGGAATGAAAGAAACCACTCTTTAGCATCATCTATCAAAGAGAATGGAAATAGCTTCAATTTCTTGCATTCTTCAGACACCACATCCACCTTTACTGTTTCACATAATTCAAAGAAATTTGTGAGGTGTCTGTTGGCGTCTTCGTTATGTCTACTGGCAAAATGAATTTCCCTCAACTCTCGGTATAGAGCAGGACTTATTTCAAACTTATTGACTGTAACCAGTTGGTGATGAATGGGTAATCGAGCACGATTTCTGTTTCGATTCCCATACTCTCCGAGAGTACGTTCTGGTGGTGGTGGTTCGGCCATTTCAGTTAATATGACAGAATCACCTAAAACCTCTTCGTCCACTACTAAATGTCTTTCCCTATGTCTCCTTTCTCGAGCTGCTTTTCTATGTGCTTTCGCTGTTTTTTCAATTTCTGGATCAAAGATAAGTTCAGCTGAGGACTGGCCTCGCATACAAGGTTAGACAAATTGTGAGTACTGAAGAGATTTAAAATAAGAAAAAAAACAAAAATTTTATTGCAGAGCAAAAAATTTCAATTAAGTAAATAAATTAAATTCAATAGTGATATGGCAATCCCCGGCAACGGCGCCAAAAACTTGATAGCGTTTCAGCAAGTGTACTGAATCGTTGCAAGTAATAATAAAACGGTAGTACCGAGTGTCGAACTCAAAGATTGCGTTTTACTATTGAATTATATTTAATTACTAAAATTGAACAAAAGGTTCCCAAGTTGATTGAAATAATATTTTAAATTAACAACAGTAATAAAATTGATCTTTTATAATGAGAAAAATGTCAGGGATGAGTTTCACTTCGAATCCAACCTTGGTGTCTAATTTGATCCTAGTTACTGAATTCCTTTATTGAATTATTACCGAATTCTCTTTATTATTCTTGCCCTAATGTCTTAGTGACAGAACCTTTAATTCCAAAGTAACCCCTAATTCCTTAGTAGATTTAAGATTAGAATTAAGCATTACCGTATAGAAATTCTTTTGTAAATTATTGCTTTGCAACTAATTTAATTGGTTTCATGACCTGCATCTATCCCTAGACTACAAATTCATGAATTTCTCATCACAAGCATTCGTAAAGTCCACTTCCGTTTCAAAATACAAATCGTAGAACATTTTAATGTTGATCAAGCAATAAAAAGCATTAAGCACAGAGATGAGAAAAATAATTCAATAGACTCATTCATATAACTAGAAATCAAATCAGAAAAATAAGTGTTTCATCTGGTTACACTCATCCCTAACAAATAGGGTTTAGTTACTCATGGCAGAGATACAAAAGATAAGGATTAAAGAAGAATTACAAGAATGATTCATGGATGATTCTTGATAAAACTGCTTCAATGGCGTTAGAAACGGCCGTCTTTGAGTTTCTATGCTAGGGCACAAGTCTCCCAACTTCCCAAGAGTCAAAAAGATCCCTAAAACAGTAAAAAATAGCGTTTTTATGATTGTTGATGTGCGTCACGCGCTCCAGGCGCGCAGGGTGCGCTCCAGGCGCGCGTTGGCAGAGCTGAAACAGGTAAATTGCGCTCCAGGCACGCAGGACGCGCTCCAGGCGCACGTTTGACAGACTGAAACCTGATAAATGCACTCCATGCGCGCAGGACGCGCTCCAGGCGCACAGCATCTGCTGTCTGACGTATTTTGCATTTTTCTCATCTTTTTCGTCTAAAATTTGTAGATATGGATCTTAGCTTTCATTAGCATTTGGTTTGACTCTAATTCGACATCTAAAACTCCAAATATGGCTGAAATACTCCGCATAGGTCATGTTGATTTCTCACCAAAATTCAGCACTGCACTAAAACAAAGTAACAACGCAAAACTACGAAAAATCTCCACTTAATTAAGCAAATAATAACAAAAACATTTCATTAAATCAAATAACTAAAATCAACAAAATATATCAAATAACTCATTAAATTAACTAATGATTTAAAGATAAATAAGACTAAAATCACTAGAAATTATGCATATGATGAAGAGTCATCATGTTCGAACTTAAGTTATCGTGGTAATTGTGTTATAATTGCCAAGTTTGGATGTTTTGGAATTGTGTGTAAGTGTGATTGATTGCAAAACTATTTCTAAACTCAAGATGTCATGGTGATTGTGTTGTAATTGCTAAGTGTTATGTTTTGGAATTGTGTTTAACTGTGATTGATCCAGTTTATGTAGTTTAGAAAAACTTCAGAAAAATTGATTTCCCAATCGATTCTATTAAAATGTAATAGCAGCTCAATCGACTGCCTAATCGATTATTACGTTTCTTGTTTTCTTGAATCTTGAAAATATATTGAACAAATCAATTTGCCAATCGATTTGGCTTGTTACAGTAGCTCAGCTATTTAACAAAATCGATTTGCCAATCGATTTGGCTTGTTACAGTGGCTCAGCTGTTTATTTCAATCGATTGTTCAATTGATTTACTTAATCACAGGACACAGGTCTGACAAAACCATTTACAAAATCGATTTCCCAATCAATTAAATCAGCAAAATCTTTGTTTTGTGAATCACAAAATCGATTTCTCAATGGATGTGCAAATCGATTGTCCAATCGATTGATTTAAACCCAAAATACAGGTTTCACTATAAATCTTTAAGAAATCGATTTCCCAATCGATTTACTTAGTAAAAACTTTTATTCTGAGTCAGACAATTGATTGCCCAATTGATTCATCAATTGACTGGTCAGTTGATTTATTACTTGAATGATTAAAACCTTATTTTTTATTTCATTTTTACTTGGCAAATATTATATGAATGCTTAGCATATGGAAACCCTTTTAAGGTGCATGCTAAGTTGAAATGTCATTTTGTGCATTTAAAAACTTAAATGTTATATGTTAATTGTTAATTTCGGTTGGTGACCCTTTACACTATTGTGGAAATCTGGGCTTTGCCCTCATATGAGAACTAGGATCATCCTACCGGTTCGTACCCTGTGGATGAGAATGTAGTTGAAAACACCTGACTGGAGCTATGTTAGGAGGATCTTGCGGGGCGCGTGAAGATCACTCAAGATGTATAGTTTTTTGTGGATTGATCATATTAGGTTGACGTATAGGGACTAGATGTCTTTCTTTTGGATTGTGTATATTTTAAATTGGAAGACTGTACCTATACCAATATTGTCAGCATGACATTTTATTTTCGATGGGTCCCATGTACTACTTTTTGATGTGTAAATACTTTGAATTTGTATTTCAAAAACTATTCCACTGCTTGTAAATTATGTTGACTTAGTTGTTGTTGTGTTATGACTTAAATTTGGCTTAGTCGCACAAGAAAATGATTATTAACGTCAAATTTTATTATGTGTTGTTTTTAAAAAAATCTAAGATTTATTGCAGAAATAGTTTTCATAAATTAAGAAAAAAATATATAACTATTTTAGAAGTTTTGGTGAGTTAGAAAATTTTGTATCTATTTTTATATACATGGTTTGATTTTCTTTCAATATATAGGCCGAGAAAATAACTTAAGAGTGCTTAAATATTTTGAGAGTTATTTTTGGTGGTTAAGGTATAGGTGAAATTTCGATAATCTTATTAATTTTAAAAATAGTTTAAAAAGAAATTTTATGAATTATTAAGAAGTAATCCAAATAAAATTTTTGAATTATGAAGAAAATTATTTTATGGTATTAAATGATTAGTGATACTTTTAAAATAATTTAAGTGTTTGAAATGAAATTTTAGAATATGCTTTCACCACTAAAATGGTTTATGTACTACTTAATTTATTTTGTTTTATGATTATTAGACTAACATCAATATAAGTAGTTACTTAGCTTATCTACTCATTGAAAAATCTTTGTTTTAGTTTGAGTCAAGTGACAAAGATTAACTCAAAAAAATATATATTATCATAAATTTGGAATGGTTGGACTGTTGTAAAAATATGTTACGAGTTTAGAATTTGTGTTTGATTTGTTAAATAAACACAGAATCATTGTGCTAAATAGTTTGTTCAGTTATTTAGATATGTATATGATTATGTGAATATGAAAATGTTTGTCTTTCTGATGTTCTTAAAAGTGTTTAAAGTGAGATAATTCTATTTTTTTTTTAATTTATTTTAATTGTTGATCTATAGGAATGTAACTTTCATTTCTTTTTTTGTTGTAACTAGTTGAAAATTACAAATAAATGATTGCTAATGTACAATTAAGTGAATTTTTAACTTGAAGTAAGGAGTATGAGTTGTGGCGCCGCCTTCCCATTCTTGGAACATATTAAAAAGTCTTTTAATTGATTGTGTTTGAGTTTAAATGACTAATGTTATAGTTACCTTAAGTAATTGATTCCATGAGTAGGAGGAATTAGCTACTCCGATGACTCATCATCGATACAAGAGACGACAATAACTTGTTATAATTATCGTTATTTGCACTTGTTGATTTTATTTTGATTGACTAAAAATATGGTTCTCTTATATCATTTTAAGCGACTTAATTAAATTAGATTATTCTCTTACATTAGTATAATTTATCATAAAGCTAGACTTTCATTGTATTTTGTGATTTTCTACTATTAGTGTGATTATTTTTTCTATTTCAATATTTGCTATGATTTTGTTTATTTTATTAGGTGCAACGTTAAATACCAATTTAACTCTGATATGTTATGCAAAAATGTTTCCTTGCTCTAATATGATTATGTTTGTTTGATTACTGATTTTGTACAATTTTGTATCATACGGATTTTTTTTTTTTTTTTATATTCCTTATGTAGTTCTTTATAAAGGAGAATCAATACCTCAAGTTAAGACTAGCTATAAATAGTACGACGCCAGTTTTATTGGGATATTTTAGAAGCATGGTTCTATGGAATCCAACCCAAGATAGAATAACTGGAGACCGTGAGAATTGAGAATTTGTATAAATCAAACATAGATTCGATAGTTGTACCGTGTGTCCACTGAACTTGTTAAAGATAAACCTTAGAAATTGGGTGAATGTTAAATGAGTTGCTAGTCAAATAATTGAGACAATTACTTATGTCTACGGAAATGAATTAGATTGATTGTACCCTCTGTCATAAACATGACTTATATTTCAAGTAAAATAATAATAAGTCATAGAATGTTAGAATATCAATGTTGTAAGCAATTACCGATTAGAGAAGTTTAAATTCTAATGGTAGAAGGATGTTTTAGAATTTTGTAGTTATATACTACTTGATCTTAAGTAGAACCACAAGAATTGTAAATTAAGCGTACTAGGGGTCAAACTAGGATTTGAGTCATGTAATTCTTTTAGAAAATTAAGTATGAAGTAACATAATATTTTTTTTGTAGCTTGAATTTCGAGGATGAAATTCTTTTAAGGTGAGTAGAATTGTAACACCCCAAATTTTATAATAAACTATTTTATTAATTAAATATTATTTTAGATTAATTTTTTTTATATGTATGTTTTCAATGATGTGTTAATATGTATATCTTTGACTAAATGAGTTATATGAATAATAAATATTATAATTTTTTATTTGTATATTTTTCTAAAAATAATAGTATTTTATGATAGATATTTTTTTAAAAAAATAAGATTTTATGAGCTTTAACGTGTACACGTGCATTCGTAATTAATGTGATATTTTTATAAAGTGTGTACGTAGTTATATTTCGATTATTTATAACTATTTTC
>JBBPBT010000072.1:2964443-3035970 GCA_037974875.1 Cicer bijugum | reverse complement strand
ACCCAAAACCTATAACATGTGGGACATATTCTTTTGATTTGAGAATAATTAAAAAAAATTATTTGAATAAAGTATAAAACATATATATTGTTTCATTTATGAGGTGATTTGAAAATTTCAATATATTTGACATCTGAAACTTTAATTAATACTTAAAACTTGAATTACAAATATTTATTATTTCTTGCACGGAGAAAGTCTTTATTTCTTTTAAAAATAATTCATAAGTGATAAACTTTAATAAATTAAAGTGGGTCTAGTAATCAACTTATAAGTGTCTCTGAGTGAATTTAAACACAATACCTCTAATTTGAAGAGAATAATTTATAAGTAATATATAAAAATTTGTGCAACTTGTGTTTAATATTTGTAAAGTTAAAAAACTCTGATGTTAGTATTTTAAAAAATATTGATGGAGATGAAATTATTATTAATAATAATGGTGCTACCATTTCGCAATTGTCTATGGTTGAATTTGAACTCTATTCTTCAAGGAGAGAGAATGAAGTTGTTATCACTAACTCCCTGATGGACAACTCGAGTGCTAAATTTAATCATTTTTTTTAAAAAAGAACTTTGATAATTTATATTCCTTTATATTGATTAAAATTTACTATTTTTCCTCTGTTTTCACACTCTTAATGCCTTCTTGTCACTCTATTGATAGTTAGACGATAAACAAATAAACAAATAGATATATATAACACAAAAAATTAATTATCAATCATCATTATAATATTATTTTTGACATTACTTTTATTTTTTCAGAATATATAATAAATATTACAAAATATGATTTTTTAATTATTTTATTATCATCTTAAAGAATTTTTTTTGGTAATATATTTTATCAAATATATAAAGAAAGTACAATTATAACACAAAAATCTCTATGACATTTACTTGTTGCAACAACATACGCTCAAGTTTCAATGACCACCTTTAGGATTGTCCAATGTTACTTGACATAAATGGTTACAAAATTCATCTGTATCTGCACAATGACTATAAAGAAAACATCCAGTGGAATTTTCACAGGTTGAGCTTCAGTGGCGGATCTTCTTAAGAGCGGACAGGTGTCATGACACCCCCTATATTTTTTAATTTCTTATATATATATATATATATATTATCAAAATAATAGAAATAAATTATTAAAATATTCTTAAACTATATGATTTTGAGTAACTTTCGTCTCTCTGTTCTTCATTTAAACATAAAAAAATTGATGTATTTTTTAAAGAAGAATTTTTTTGACAAAGATGAAAATTATAAAATGGATATACTTTATTTGATTGAATTGTGTGAATTGTGAAAATTATGTGACTTGTGAAAATTAAAATTCTAATTTTTTTTCAACTTGTCTATTATGTATGAATTGTGTGATACTCTAAACAAACTATATGACTTTTAAAAATTTCAATTATAATATTTCAGTTAATACTTGTCGCTCTCCGGCTCCCCAAATATTTTATGCAAGATCCGCTACTGGCTTCTGCCATAACCAATAAAGCTCCATTAGTAATATAATCTTACATTCCTTATAATCTTCACTAGTAGAAAATTGAGTTTTTAATACGACAGATTTAAGTCGTTTATGTGTCACCACACTTAAGAATTGAAGTGAATGCATATTTAAGTCGGTTGCCCATGCAAATGAGTTAACAAAATGAAATTGTGGCAATTTTGTAAATATGTAAAACACCATTAACACGGTTATATTGACAATGGACTTAAGAAATACGCTAAAAATAAAATAAAATAAATTAATATATCCCATCATATTCAGTTGCTAAATGAGTTACTTGATAGAGAACTTAACAAAATGACACGCGATGACAATTTTGTAAATATTTAAAACTTGTTTAATGCGGTTCTATTAACAATTAAATGACACGCGATGATTTAAAGGGAATGTAAAAAATCATTTAGTGTTTTAACTTCCACTTTATTAACTATTATATTATAAATCTTTTATTTTCTCTAACCAAATTTGCAACTGCATTTACACCCGTCCACACGCATCGCCCACCTCAGTCTATGCTGACGTCCACTTCTTCACACTCTTGCAAAACTCAATTTCATCGCCACCATTTCAATATGGTTGTTATTGATTGTATTTTTTAATATTCATATGATAAAAAAAAATTACGATTTAGCCGATATTGGTCAAAGTAAATAAGTTCGAAAACGTCGTGTGGATTTTATTTTAAAATTAATTGAAGAAAATGACAATACTAATATGTCTATTGAATATTGCTACAATGTGATTTTGTAATTTTGTTAATGGATATCTAATTTTTTTTTCGTCCTGTTAAAATTAGTCAAAAATGGGATACATCTTATCTGTGCTCTATATTTTTTTTTGTATAAATATGAGATACTGTGTGATATTGTATATTTTAATTATTAGATGATTATAGACAAAACTCTTATTTGAAATTCAATACGAAATATTGCATGGATTAGGAGCATGAAAACAAAATATGAGAAATTTATATAAAAAGAAATTAAAAAAATTATTATTTTAATTATATCTATTAAGTCAGTTGGTCAAAATATCCGACTTAAAAAGATATGTTGTGCTGAATTTAATATGTTTAAGTCGGTTCATGAAACGAGTTAAAAAATAACGTATTTTTTAAGTTGTTTGCTATTAACTCGGACACAGAATCGACTTAAAATGTACATTTTAACCGACTTAAAAAGACAAAATTCTACTAGTGCTTTTTGCATTTCAAACATAATAAACACATTTTCATATAAAAAATATTAAAAAAAAAATTTAAAAAAGTGCATATTGAACGCTACTCTAATTTTTTGCAGTCCATATATTTTCTGGAAAATGTAACATTATTGAGGTATGAAACTAGTTTTTTACCTGATACCGTGACTAAAGCAAGGAACATAATTAAAAAGGTAAAAAGGAGAGGATGGATTTGTGTTGCCATTCTGTTTTGAAAGGTTGACAAGAAACAATTTGTAATAGGATATTTAAAATGACCAGGGAAGAAGTGTTTAAATAATGTCATTCTGGTGAATTTAATATTAAATAGTCATTACCAATGAATTTAATTCTAAATAGTTATTACCAATTCCGTTTGTAATAATTTAATTGTCGTAAATGTTAGTTTTTGTTTGACCAAACCAGTTTATATTTTTGAAACTTTATAAACTTTTACTTCAGTTTTTATACAATCAATTTATTACATATTTGATCATCAAATACAAAAACAATCAATAGTGGCAAGTGTAATATCTTCTTAAACTATAAATAAAATAAATACTACCCTTTAGTGTATTTTTTTCTTTGATTTCTATCCTCAATTTAAACTTCATCATTTATAACATTATGATTCTTTGTGAAACTAATAAATAAATAAATTTACTTCTGTAACTACATGTAAAATGATCAATACTAACTTTTGGGTAACATTTTTCTTCTAATTTTACCTTTCATTTAAAATATTTTATTTATTAAAAAAAAAAATAATTATATATAACTTAAAATAAATAGAATACCAACTTTTAATGTAACTTTTTTCTTTCGATTTTACATTTCATTTAAAATATTTCTATCAATTATGTCGTTCTTATCAACAGTAAAAGTGAAAAAAAGGCAAACAGTGCAAGGCTGAAAAAAATGGATGCAAATATGTTATAATAGTAGTAACACTTTCGTTTTCTACGTCGCTAATTTGTTGGGAAAGTTAACCAATATATGTCAATTGTGTGATAAAATATTTTTAATATATAATGAGTTTGTAGTAAGAAAAAACAATTCCTTTTAAATTTACTATGTAATTCCAATTTAGTTTAATTTGGTCCACAATTTTTTCGAAACAAAATTTGATTATATGGCATTGTGACTATACTTTGTTTTTGTTAACTCACCATTAAACCTTTATTGATCATCTATCAAAAACATAAAATTAAAAATTAAAAAAAAAACTCCAAATCAAATTCAAAACCCACATGAACATAAGCCAAACCATGGAGCAAACCAGATCTGGAACATTCTTCAACTCAAAGTGAGAATCCGTACACACATGACATGCAATGGTAATTTTTGAGAGACCACTCACCATCCAACCCAAGCAATTTTGGAAACAAATTTCAGTGGAAAGTGAAAGCAAAACCTCAAAGTTTGAGATCTCTCACATATCTTCTTCACAGAAAGAACTCTTGCAAAATATGCCCCTCCTCTGAGACCATCGACGGATCCTCACTGTTAACGACACTGATGATCTTGAACTGTGCGAGATTAATCAAGCCTTTTAATGATGTTGAAGCTAATAATCAAGAGTTTGTTGATTTGGGAAAAGATTCAAAATTAGGGTTTTCGGATTTCTTGTTTGATGTTAAGGGAGATGGCCTGGAAAACATTCTTAAGTTCAATTTCAATTTGAAAGAATAAAAATTTGAGCTTTAAAGAGAATTTTGAAATCCATGATTTCAATCAATTGATGATGGTGATGTTGAGAAGGATGGAGTAGTAGAAGGTTCCGGAAGGGGAAGAATAATATTTTTTTAGTTTTTATAAATTATTAAAATGATTTTAATGGTTAGGCAACAAAAAAGTTTAGTGGCCATATCGTCAAATTTTGTCCATTTTAGCTAAAAATTATGATGAATGATTAAATTAAATTAAATAAAAACTAAAAATGTCATGGTCAATTTGAAAGGAAATGGTTTTGCACGGATCAAAATGAAAGTGACCATTAATTATAGGGTAAAAAATATATTAAGTCAATTTAGTATAGTTAAAATGTGACAAAGTGTTGGATTTTTGTTTTTATAGATGAAAGGAGATGCTGATTTTACTAGATTCTTACATGACAGAGAAACTCAAGATAGGTCTGTACGTAAAAAGCGTCAAACCAAACTTATTGTTAAATGAGAGTGGATTAGAGGTGAAAGTTATCAATCTTAGATAAATGTTGATGTTGAAAATATGTTGACACTAAAGATATACAAGATGAGAGATATCTACACCATTGTTGTCGCCGTTACCATCATCATATGCACCATTTCAAGGCCTACTATGTCTTTGTTACCCTATTTTGAGAGCCATGTGACGACCTGCATATGGGTTGAAGATGCAAGTTTTAATTCTAAATTTATTTAATTATGGATTATTTATTTATTTAATCATAAAAGACTACCAATTGATATTTTTAAGAACATGTTCCTTTTAAATACGTTAACAATGGTAGAAAGATATGTCATGTACAAGTTTCAACTTTTACCGTGATTTGGTTTTGGAATCCAATCAAAGCCTCCTACGTAACTAATCTTAGACGCATAGGCTACAAGTTAATAGATGTTGGTCTGTTATCTATAATTACTGAGAGGTGGCACAAGAAGGTTAACTCATTCCATCTTCCTATTGGTGATATGATAGTGACTTTGAACGATGTGTCATATCATTTGCACTTGCCCATCACCGAGCACCTTATAGCATATACACTGTTACTGAAAGATGAGGGGGTTGAGTGGTTGTGTAATGATCTTGGATTCAACTTAGACGATGCACTAACAGAGGTAGAAAAAACCAGAAGAGCACATGTCAGATTCTCAACCATTGAATTTTAATTTTTGATTCATCTGAACAAATCAGTTCAATTTGCTGATGATGATGAGGTGAGAGAATAACATTGACTTACCGCCATTAGATGTTATCTTCTCTACCTGGCGGACACTACTATATATTCAGCGATAAGAGTGCAACGTACGTCGAAGTTATGTACGTTTAGTACTCTAGAGACTTGGGTAGTGTCCATGAGTATGCATGGGGTATTATTGCTCTATCTTTCTTGTATATTCAGTCAGGGGATGCTAGCAAGCCCAAAACGAAACAACTAGATGGTTACTTGTCCTTTATCCAGATAATTAAGAGTTTATAATTAATGGATTACTTATAATTATGAGTTAATTTAATTGGAATATTTTTTATAATATTAGTTAATTTTATTGGACTATTATTTAGAATTTATTTTTAATTTATTTTTTTCTTCAAGAATGAATTATGCAACATTTTTGTACCATTTGCCCACATTCTCAGCAAGATGAGTCTGGCGAGTTCCTCCCGTGTGCCTACATGTTCATTCTACATCAAGGTCATCCATTGACAGGGACATACAATTATACATTGGATTGGTTGGAGGTTCAATATTATTGATTTCCCCTTATGACGACCACCATCTAACTTGTCCGTTGGAGGAAATCTGATGGTACTCTTGAAGTAGAAATATCAATTATAAGGAAGGAGGGTTTGAATTATAATTGCCCCTTTTTAAAATTTATGTTTAAAAAATAAGATCTCAATCTAAGATTGATCTTTACAGTGATGAAGATTGATCTTAACTTGTAGAAGATCAATCTTTAGTTTGATTTAAAAACAACAAGATAAATTTTATCAAAATGAAATTTGATTGTAAATCATAAAATAAATAGAGATAGAGATAGAGAGATCACACAAGGATATATCCTGGTTCACCCAATCCAGGTTACGTCCAGTCCTCACAACCGTGAGATTTTTCACTAAGTGTTCAAACCAAAATCGTTCTTGGTTTTCATGGATCAATCTTGATCTTTACACAATTCCTACCCTTCTACCTAGAAAGGATTTCTTCAGTTCTACCTTACTGTTTTGGAAAGGCTTTAACAAGTTACCTTTCAAAACATGAAAGGAGTTTTGCAACTTACTCAAGATTTGACAAAACAACCTTGAGTTACAAAGTGGTGGATTTGAGACTATTTAGAATCTTGATGTTTACTCAACTCCTATTTGAGAAATATATTCTGTAAATAGACCTCTATTGTGAATGATTACAACACAAAGATTAAAACAAAACAACAAACTATAAGAAAGATTTTGAGACACTTGAGTATGATCGAAAAGATTCATCTTTTGCTTGGTGCTGATTGTTGTGTTTTGTTCTTCAACTTGCAACTGCATTTATAGACCCCAAGAAGGCTTAGGACAGCTCATATGGCCGTTGGAAAAGGACCAGCTGCCATGAAAGAGCTGTTGAATAAAGTTTGTCATAAAGCAAGAGTGATCAGCTGCAGCCAAGATCGATCTAGGATTGATCTTTTGATTTCTGATGAACTAAATTTGTACTCTATGATTTGTGTCAGTTTGTCAGCCTTGAGTACATGCTTTTCAGTCATGTGTGCAAGCTTTAGAATAGTTCAAATCAGTAGTGTACTTTACTACTTGTAGCCTTGTATTTGCACTTGCTTTATATGAAGAATGATCTTTGTATTATGCCTTTATTGAAACATGTCTTTGATTCTTCAAATTCTGGAACAAATGTGACTTGGATTGATCTTTTGTTGATTCTATATGAGAATATAAGATGAATATTGTTTCCAGGATTGATCTTTTTTAAGGAAACTGATTATCTTTGCTTATGTCATAAACGAAGATCGTTCTTTATTTCTTAGCAGAAGATAAAGATCAATCTTCGTTTTTTAAAGATCAATCTTCGTTTTCCAGAACCATTTCAAGATCAATCTTCAGAACTGTTTCCTTTGATCTGATTTGTGATGTTTGATACCTATATTGTTTAACACACTCAAATGCACATGTTAAAAATCAAAACACTTAGAATCATAATTAGAATTCTTAATTAACTTTTTGTTTGTTTTCTTCAAAACATTAAATTGAGATTTTGTCTCAACAACTCTTCCTGGAACAGATTCTAATTTATGATACTCATTTGCATGAGCACGTGCGTAGTAGATTTCAATATATCCAAATCATCTCCAGACATCCGAAAATATCTCCTCCTCCTATGCATGAGGTCGATCAGGCATATTTGGATTTTATATTACATCTATTTACTTCAGACATGTCGGGGATATTCTTGAATAGGAGTTGAGAAACCATAGTTGGATATGGGACTTGGTTTTATATGGTTTCTCATCCTTTCTTACAAATGTTTATAAAGAGAAATCCTCTGAGACCTATAGACTAGAAGGTCGTCATACAACACAGAAGCATGCGTCTGATGAAGCTGACATCCTGCAGATTTATAGGATGCTTAGAGATCTTACACTTCAAGAATGTGAGACAATGTATAAGGAAACTCACATATATGAATGTGTGTAGCAAATCATTAATTACACACTATTTATTTTTATATCGTAAGAAGAGATGGAGTAGCATTAGAAATAGAGTTACACAATAGTATTTATGCATTAGAGAGTATTTCTTTTGATGTAGATGTACATTACTTTAATATTTTAGTTACTTATAATACTTTGGTTAAATGTACATGATTAATTATAATATTTTGATATTCTAGTAAAATGCTGAAATTTGTGTTTTCTAGAATAAATGCTTAGAGATCTTACAATTCAAGAACGTGAGACACTGTATAAGGAAACTCACATATATGAATGTGTGTAGCACATCATTAATCACACACTATTTATTTTTATATCGTAAAAAGAGATGGAGTAGCATTAGAAATAGAGTTACACAATAGTATTTATGTATTAGAGAGTATTGCTTTTGATGTAGATGTACATTACTTTAATATTTTGGTTACTTATAATACTTTGGTTAAATGTATATGATTAATTATAATATTTTGATATTCTAGTAAAATGCTGAAATTTGTGTTTTCTAGAATAAATGTTATTTTTGTGTTTCAGTTGCTGGTAAAAATAACATAATTTATGAATTACATAAATAAAAAAAACATAACATAGCATAATTTTGTCATTATATAATATAAATTAAAAATAATAATTTATATTAACTAAATCACAGATGTCTTAAGTTGGTGACAACATCCATTACAGAGCTTCCCTTATTTGGAGAACATTTACTTGGAGAACACAAAGCATACAATTTTATTGACCCTTTTTCTCTGTAAATATCATTAACTACGAACATAGATCTTATGTTTGTATCTTTCTTAAGATGCATCCAATCAAAACTAATAGTACCTTCTAGGTTGCTATTTTTGAGTGTGAGGGAAGGACATCAATATGATATACAAATCACCTTTGTAGTGGTGTCACGTGCCACTTTAAATATGTAATTAAGATGACTCTTAAGTTTTGATAGAGTACTATTCTTACAAATTTTCAATATTATTGGAGATTTTAAATGTTCAAAATAAACTTCAATATGTTCTTGAACCATGTATGAAATTATAATAAGAAAAAAAGAAGTTTAAGATACATGATGACCCATATTTATATAACTGTCTATGTAATATTCGTAACTTAGGGTTAAACATGAGCCACACATTTTATAAAAGTGTATTTTACTTGACAAAAAAATACTTTAATTATCTACCAGATTCACACATCTAGTAATTAATTTACTTAAAAACATACAATCGAATACTGACATCCAGTAGTGTATTTTACTTGGAAAAAATATTTCAATATATTGTCGGATTCACATATCTGGTAGTTAATTTATGTAAAATTACAGTATCGAATCTTGGAATCCGATAGTAGATTTAACAGGAAATTGCATAAATTGCAATATATAAAACCAGAAATATAACACCCCGATTTTTAACAGCGCGAATGAATTTTTTTTCAAAACAAATTCATAAAAACAAAGAAATAAAGAAAGAAAGAAGTACTTTTGGATAAATATTTAATTCGTCACACAACGACAAAAGGCAACAATATTTATAAGCAGCGGAATAGTTTTTGAAATACGAATCCAAAGTATTTACACATCAAAAAGTGGTACATGGACCCCATCAAAATAAAATGTCTAGCTGACAATATTGGTATAGGTGCAGTCTTCCAAATTAAAATAAACACAACCCAAAAAGAAAGATATCTAGTCACTATACGTCAATCTAATCTGCTCATTCTACAAAAAACTATACATCCCAAATGATCTTCACGCGCCCCACAAGATCCTCCTGACACAGCTTCAGTCAGGTGTGTCCAACTACATCCCCATCTACATGATACTAACCGGTGGGAAGATCCTGGTTCTCATCTAAGGGCAAAACCCAAATTTCCACAATAGTTGTAAAGGGTCACCAACCGAAATTAACAATTAATACATAACATTTACGTTTTTAAATGCACAAAATAACCTTTCAACTTAGCATGCACCTTGAAAGGGTTTCCATATGCTAGACATGCATAAACAAAGTTGAAAAATAAAGTTTTTAACAAAACTGCATTTTTGTATCCGAATACATCATCTCTGTATTCCAATACATCATCTCTGTATTTGAATACAACTTTCTGTATTCAACTACACATAAGTCAACAGCAAAAACAACATGTCTGTATTTGAATACAACCTTTTGTATTTGACTACACATAAGTCAGCAGTAAAAACAACATGTTTGTATTCGAATACAACCTTCTGTATTCGAATACACATCAGAAAACAACAGAAAAATAGCAAAATTCAACTTTTAAAAGGATTTCAAAATCAATCAACACTTACACACAAATCCAAACAATCACACTTAGCAATTATAACACAATCACCATGACAACTTGAGTTTCGAAAAGGTTTTACAATCAATCACACTTACACACAAATCCAAAACATTCACACTTAGCAATTATAACACAATCACCATGAGAACTTGAATTTCGAAAAGGTTTTGCAATCAATCACACTTACACACAAATCCAAAACATACACACTTAGCAATTATGGCACAACCACAACAACCACTTGAGTTCAAACACTCAATCATAATCTTGAATCAGACATGACTCGCGTGCCAAGCACCCTAATGCAATGTGTATATGTCAAAATGCATGGACTCGAAATTCCAAACCAAAACCCTCCTCGAAGGGGCGTAAATCATAATTGTATCGCCTATCACATGCCTTATACTAATTATCAATGTGCCACCCATCACAGACCCGCACGATTTACTAAAGTGTCGCCTATCACAGGCCTTACACTATTTTCTAGGGTGCAATTGCTCATAGATCAACATGTTCTAGAGTGCAATCTCTCACAGATCAGCATGACACGGTAATCCCCGTAAGGATAAGATGAACCAACAAATCACATGGAATCATCTCGTGGCCCATCCGATCACCACTATCACAATGGCCCATTCGGTCGCCATGTACAATGAAATGCATGAGCATACTCTGTCTCTCTCCACGACAATCATTAAGTAAATGCATATATTAAAAGATTCCTCATTTTAATACTCATTTAACTCTAACGATTTTCACGATAATCATTAAGTAAACACATATATTAAAAGATTCCCTATTTTTAATACTCATTTAACTCTAATGATTTTCAGATTCCACACAGAGCATACTCCGACGTATTCTCAAATTCAATCCACAATTCACACCAAATCACATCAATTCATTTTTCCACAAAATCCACCCGAACATATCTCACAATTTATAATATTAACTATGAACACGTCAAATACGACAACCACAAATCATCACAACCCACCACTCAAACATATCCAATTTCATTTCCTCAAAACCACACATAAATGAGTTAAATTCATTTCTTTTCCACCCAACCATAGATAAGTCCCTAAATGCAAACTAAAAGTTTGAAGTCCTTACCTTAACGTTAGCTTTAACGAGCGATTAAGGTATCACGAATAATTCGAATAAAATCTCCGCTCGCGACATCGCTTCCGAAGTTAATTCACTAGCACCGTAGCGTGGAGGTGAGAATTTTCCTTCTATCTCTTCACGAAACGAAGCTTAGATCTAGAAGAGAAATGGAGTTTTGTGTTTGACGGTTTTGAAATCACCAACATCGTTTTCAAATATCGGAAGAAGAATGGAGCTGAGAAATCCTTGCTTTCTTACCCACCAAGCCTTGAGTTTCTTTTCTTGAAGCAAAAGGAAGCACATGAAAACAAAAGAAGAAGAAGAAAATGAGAATGGGTTTCGCGAGGAGGGGGGACTATTCTGCTTTCTTTCTTTCCTTTCCTTCTCAATATATATATATACTTAAAACTAAACCCAAACGAATATCTAACAACTCTTACACACATCACTTTACTCACATCTCAAACTATTTTGATAAAAATATCTAATCTCGTCGCAACTCAATTGGCAGATAAATTTTCAGCAACGAGTGATATTTTTAACTAAATTGTCCAATATTAAATTCTTCGCAACATAAATAAATTATTTTCTAAAAAATAATTTTAATCCAATTTCCAAAAATATATTTTTGGCATTTTACTCACTAAATACAAAATAAAATGGCTAAAAGCCTGAGAAATTCAATTAGTTTGTTAATGTTTGATTTTCGGTGGTTGAATATATTTTTCATTTTCCATTAGTTCATCAAACAAATACATCTTTTCCACAAATGGATTCTCCCATGATTCTAATTCTGGATTGTGGTGCACTCTCCATTCTACATATGTAAGAGGTAATGGACAACTGTTCTTCAAGTACACTTGAAAAAAATGATTTTGGTTGATCCATCCAATGCACAAAAGATGTGAAGTTCGATTTGGGGGTGGAGGACCTCATAGTGATAAAAAGGTTTCAAAAACTCCATTTTGAAATCTTGTCAACTGAATTACAACTATATTGTATTGAGTTGCAAAAAGATGTTCCATTTTTGTAAATGACATCCATATTTCTTAGGAGCCTTACAAAACTTTCTAAGATACAAAACGTATTTGATAACATTCAATCCCTTCTCCAACGAATACAATTTGACATAATTTGATTTGTGCTTACTCATCTCTCTAATGAGATCTTGTTAGACAATTGCATGATTATCCTCGTCGTTACCAAGATGTGAAGCGATAACCCAAAATCCGCAATTTCCATCACCAACAACATCCATAATTTTTTCAATATACAAATGCATAAAAAAAGGCATATGATCAATAAATGAAAATTTTGATTATGGGAATGGAATAGGCGAGGGATTCCCAATACGTGTACTATTATTTCCAGGGCATGGTAGTTTTTATTTAGAAATTGGATTGTTTGTATGTAGTGAATCAACATGCTCATTGACCCATCTAATGGTGTTCACCTAAGCTTCTTTGGTGAATCCTTGGTGTTCACGTTCTCACCACCTAGATTCAACGACGTCGTTTTTGGGAAAACTATTTCACAAATTTGTTCCTTGATAAATAGGTTCGTACGATAATCAGATTTGTCAAATTATTCATGAAATTCAAACTTGTACATAAATTTTATATACGATCACATGAATTCACTAAATTAGCAATTATTTTATTTAACTAATTAAAACATACCTAAATGTTTTTAACTATGTTAAAATGGAAACATCTGAATTACCTTATTCTTTTACGATAACATCATCATCAAACCGTAGCATCTTCCATTGAGCGTGTACCTTTTCAAGTCGAATAGATGTTTCGTGTTTTACTTACGTAACAATGATACAAACACATGAAAAACCATAAGTTTTCTAATTACACAACCACACTTTGTACTGTCCATAACACATTCCTTTGCTTGTGCTTCTTCGCAGTGAATAAAATTCAATCTAACTCTTGAAATTTTAAATACCAAATTTGAATACAAAACCATGTCTTTGTATTTATCTTCTAACATAGTCAACCTCTTTCCTAATGAGACTTGTATCTCAGTGAATTGTGTTTGCGTCATATTGTTCATTGCTTCCCAAACCTTCACCAAATCACCTTTACTATCCACCAAATACCTTTATAACCTATGGTGAGCATATTCAACTATTTTTATGGTTGTGTTGCAAAACTAAAATACATGGTATGTCTACACTCTTACAATTTTCTCCTATACCACATCCAATATGGTACTTTCAACATATTTGAGGAATTTTTTGCACACCTTTTTGTACTCGACAATGGCACCAACAAATGTTGGAACTAAGTTGGTTTTCCACTTACAGTTTTGATGTTAATAAAAGTATTTTATGAGAATAATTTAATGCACTAATAACTTCATTAAGTATGCAAAAATTAAAACAGAAAAATAGAAGGACACGACTTGAGAAAACTACCAAAGAATACCCACCAAAGGAAGTCACCAGAGAAAGTAAATATGTTAGAGGAAATGAAATGAAATCAATCAAATCCATGTGCTAGAAAAGTTTGCACATCTACCTTTGATGGTGCAATTTTGGTAGCTCAACTTGTTTTTGCGTCTACCTCTAAATACTGAAGTGGGCCTCTGGTTATCATGCCTCTTATGAATATGTGTGTCTGCCTTTAAAGACTGATGCGTGCTTTTGGTTAGCATATCTCCAATGAGTCTATGCATTTTCCTCTGAAGAATTGTCTATCTCTGATGATTCAACATGTCTTTGATGAACAATAACTTTAGTATGGCTCTAATGAACAATAACTTTAGTATGGCTCTGAAGAACAATAACTTCAACATGCCTCTGATAAAAAGTAACTTCAACATTCCTTTGATGAATAGTATTTCAACATAACTTTGCTGAACAAAATCTTTGCATGCCTCTGAAGCTCAATTTGCATTGATTGTGAAGACTACAACTCGTTCAAAAGTGATATCTCTGATACGTAGCACTGACTCTGATAATGCAAAAAAGGTGAAATTTCTCATGCCGCTAATTCTAAGTCACACAACTTTCCATCTACCTCTAATTATGATTATTCAAGCAACACAATATATGACTCTAATTATTCAAGCAACACAACATCTAACTCCAACAATCAAATGAATAATTCTGATAGAGAACAATCAATGACTTTGAGAGAAGGTCAAAGGCTTTGATAGATTGAACAACATATTGAATTGGACTTAACCGTATCCATAGTTTTGAAGGTCCAAGAACAAGCTCATAATTGTTCAGGCCAAAGTAAATCAAGTGTATGAAGGAAGACTCAAGTGAATCTATTGCAAATGCAATATGGAGAAAACACGCATTATATCTTTCTAGAAGTATTGCTCATATCAAATTCAGAAATAAGGAACTTACTAAATAGTCATATTATCAAAACATATTTTTCAGAATTATATCTAGAAGAGATATTTGTTGACCAAGCTGAAATGAAGATACGATTCAGAGTTCACAAGGGACAAAACTAAAGCCCTAATTTTTCCTATAAATAGCACTCAAGGTTGAAGAAGATGCAAACAATAACGATCAACAAACTCATAAATCCTAAAAACAAAAGTTGTTCAAAAAACCTCAAGAGCTCTATTTTTCTAAGTATTCAAAGTTTAAGATTTTAAGTTCTAGCAAAACACTCGTTCAAAGTTAAATCCTCTAAGTGTTCTAGTGTAGGAAAATCATTGTGTCAAAGTATTGCATGCCTTCAACAATTTGGGGTTATTAGATTGTATGGATAAGACTTGAGTTATAGGGTCAAGGCGTTGTGTGCCTTCAACAATCTAGGGTTGTCAGATTGTGTGGCGAATACTTGGCTTGTAGAGTCAAAGTGTTCGTGTTCCTAAAAAATTATGGGGTTGTCATACTGTTTGAGAAATCTGAGTTGTAGGGTCATATCCTATGTAATTCGAAAAGTTGAATTAGTGGATTAAATCCTTCTAAATGAGGGAACTGGATGTAGCTATCAAGTTGGTAGTGAACTAGGATAAATTGCTTGTACCAGTTTTATTCAAAGAATTAAAAACAATTTGAACTTAGACAAACACAATTCAACCCCCATTCTCGTGTATGCACCTTTAATAAATGTATCCTATGAAGGAGATTTTTATTACAATGTCTCAAACCTTCATTATGGTGTTCCATAATTCTATCTATTTGATCTTTTTGTGTTCGTGTCTACAAGTTTCACATGTTTTACCTTTCACACCCATCTTGCTTCCAACTCTGACATTTTTTGAAATATGACAGTGACATAGTAAAGTAGTAGAGGTTGGATAAATATTTGCATCAACATTCATCAATGCAACAAATTTTGACACATTTATAGGACCCAAGTGAAATTATCCTCCTTTTCAAACCCAAGAAAAGCAAACCCACATGAACATGTTATCTTTATTAAAGTCACACAAATATTCTCAAACAACGATATTTCATATAGATTTGTTTCATAAGTCGAATCCATTAGCGACATAATTGGAAAATTGTTAAACAACTTGACTGAATCAGGTGAGCCTAAAAAATATCTTGAATTTCAGTTTCAGACTTATCATTTGTTCTATATTTGTATATATATTTGTGATCATCCATACATTTCAACGGATGTTGCATTTCTAATCTTGAACCCCTTAGAGTCTTCTTGTATCTTTGACGCAAATTAGAAACTTACTTCACTATAGTCACACTTTGATTTATTCTATGTTTGAAAGTCATTAGAATATTTTTTGGTGGGACCATGTTTTTTTTCATCTAACCAACAAATTATTTCACTTCCTCATTTAAACGACCAACAACGAGATGACCTTCTAATTTTTTATCCATTTGATGGTTGTGTGATCCTAATCCAACACCAAGATTCCATTATTTGCTTTGATTGTCAGAAAATAACCATGCTACATGAATGAACATTCACATTTCCTAGATCCTGTGTTTTCGCATTTCAACTTCTTATTGGTTCCTTTATACACACCACCCCTTTTGCAATCCTTTTGTAATTACTACTGAAAATCCTAACTTAGCTGCTTGACGATTAATCCATGAAATCAAATAATCTCAACAACTATATTTATTATTAGTAATAAGTTTTACTCCCCAACATCATGTTCAATTACCATTGGCTCTGAAATATCAAATTTCAAATTAGTTGTTTCCTTCGGCTTTAAGTCAAGTATTAGCTCAAGTATTTCTTCAACTGAATGCTCAAGTTTGGGTTCAATTGCAGGCTTATATTTCAAATCGTGTGCCGAAAATTTTTTGGATTCAACTTTAGACTTAATTGTAAGTAACTGAGAACCTTCAACACAAATTAAAACTCAATTATGCATAAAACTGAAAATTTTGGACTGCATTAACACCTATCGGTTGCGTAATTCTAGTAGTGTTCCAATTTTGATAAATGCACTACCACATCCCATAATCTTGTACCACTCAGTACAAAACTCCAAAAACTATAACAACCAAAACGACAATGAAGATGGTTTAAGAGCTACATTACTTTTGCACTAAAGAAAAATAGAGTTGATGATGTTAATGGATAGAAGAATGAGGTTTTTGAATTACAAAAATGTTAAAATAGGTGAAGGTTTTGAGGTTGAATATTGAAGAATAAGTGTTTGGTGAGAAGACTTACACAACTTTTGTATTGTTGCGTATCAGATGTTAGAATCCGATAACTTAAGTTACCATAGTCACGCATTAGACAATTTACTGAGTGGGAAGATCCGATAAAAGGTAAATTTAAAAATATGAGCGGCCTTTTGGCAACACTTGAAGAAGGGGATAAGAAACTTTCTATTTTTATTCTTGATCCTCTTTCATTGCTTCCAAAGGATTGTGCTTCATTTCTTATTCATGATTTTATGGCAGTGTCATTCACTCTCATCAATCAATGGAATAGCAAAAAGTTGTTCAATAAAGTTTACAAATCATTTTCTACAATATTTTTTAATCAATGGTCAATATTTATCATTATTATTTGTATTTTTTTATTTACAATTCTACAAATTACTAAAACTTATATATGTTAAAAGAAAATTCCTATAGTACTATAAAGAAAAAAAAAAGTGTATTAGTACTATCAAAATTTTAATTAATAGTTGAGTTAGTTTTTTCACTAACTCATCCATGTCACTATTTAAATATTACATATTAAAAGTTGATTGAGTCAATATTACATATATTTTCGTCTATGCATCTTAGTCTTCAACAATTATATAAATTATTCTAGAAATAAAAATTTTAATTCAAAATTATATCACATAAAAAAAACCCAAATTATATAACTTAAAAAAGTTTAAATGTTTTTGGTTCCTGTAAATATAACTTTTTTTTTTATTTTGGTCATCGTAATTTGTTTTTTGGTTTATATCCGTATAATAGCAAAAAAAAATTATTTTTAGTAATTAACGTTAAGTGAACGTTACAAAAACTTTAATTGACAAAAGGAAATAGTTTTTGGTCCCTGTAAATATAACAGTTTTCAGTTTTAGTCCCTGAAAAATATTATTTTGAATTTCATTCTTGAAATATTCAAAAAATTTATTTTTAATCCTTAATGTCTCTGATGAAATACAATAATTTATATAGTTATTTTTATAAGATACTTCCAAAATTTTTTAGTTAATTATTTTTTTTCTGTTAATTTATCTTTATAATTTTAACTAAAATCTTCTTTTATACTTTAGGTTTTATAATTTATGGTGGTGTTAAATTTTTAATCCGACAAAACTAATTCATTAAATCCACACCATTCTATTATTGCACAATTGATTTGATAACAGTTTAGAAATATACCATAAAAGTCTCTTACAAACAATGATTGATCTAGGGGTAAACATCTCAACCCACAAAATCAAATTTTGGTAGAGTCAATCAAGGGGTCAAGATTCCTGATCAAGGTAACCAACTTTAAATTATGTCAATAATTAATCCAAATGTATAAGTTTAACCGATTCAAATGGTCAATGGTTGTGAGGATTCATTTGTTGTCATTGATTGGCAAAATCCTTGAATGTGGTGGTTTGCCTTAAAAAAATCAAATGTCACATGTTTTGTTACACAATTTTGATCGTTGTCACTTTGCTCTCTTGGTGATGTGGTTTATGAATTATGATCCTAATTGCACAACTTTGTTTCATAGCAATTTTTATTCCTCCAATGTTTATAAAAAAACAACATATAATGTTCAAAAGTTTTAGAATGGAAAAAAGTGTATTTTATCTAGAAATATATATTTAAAAATACATGTAAAGGTGGAAAAAGAAACTTTTCTTTTAAACAAATTGCTCACACCGCACCCCCTCCCCCAAAATACCACATACTGGATGCTATGATTTGGTTCACTAAATTATCAGATTCATGCTTTCGGGTTGTTAAACTATGATTTGGAACGCCCCTTTCCCACATTCACTATACTTTCAATTCAAAAACACTATAAACCTCATATTCTCTCAAATGCTACTCACTTTACATTTTATCCTTCAAATCTCCACTTAAACATCACATTAAGATTCATCAACATTAATCATCAAGTAGTAAGTTTTGTTTCTCTAGTTTTAATTTTGTATTTTAATGTTTTAATTTTTGTTTTCTAATGATTAGTTTATGTTGTTAGATATTTTTAGTTTGTAGTTAGATGTTCTGTTAGATATATCAACCACACTTTGTACTATCTATACCATTTTTTTTGTTTGTGTTTCTTCCCAATGAATAAAACCCAATTCAACTCTTGAAATTTTAAACACCAACACTGAATCCAAAACATTGTCTATGTATATGTACTCTAAAACATTCAAACTCCTTCTAAATGAGGCTTGTATCTCAGTGAATTGCATTTTCATCATATTGTTCATCAATTCTCAACCCTTGACCAAATCACTTTACTAATATCCAACAAATACATTTTCACCCTATCGTGAGCAGATTCAACTTTGTATGAGATTGTGTTGCCAAATTGCAACACACAGTCTATCATGCTCTTACAATTTTCTCCTTCACTAGATCCAATATGGTACTTTTAACATATTTGAGGAACATTAAAAAAAATTCACACACCTTTCTGAACTCTACGATCTTACCAACATATGGATCATCTGCATGAAAATCTACTACAATGTCCCAAGCCTTCATTATGATGTCCTATAATTCTTTCAATTTGATTTGTTTGGAACTCACATTCACAAGTTTCACCATTTTCCCTTGACATCTGAATTCATTGAGCTCTGACATTTTTTGAAATATGATATCAACAACATAAACTAATATAGATTGGAAATTTATTTTGCAACAACATTCTTTTAGAACTAAATTGGTTAGAAGAACTATGATCCTTATTTATTTTGACGATTACAAAATTATTTTGTGAGAACAATTTAAATCACTATATTTTTTTTATTAAGTGCACAATTCTCAAATCAAGTAAATTTTGCATTATTCTACATTGTATACTTTAGTGATTGTACTAAGATGAAAGAACACTAAGACTATGCTTAGTGAATACGCTTTGAAACACACCTATATTATTTCCTAACTAATACAATAAATGCTCTAATTCGTTTGCTTATGATTATTAGAACAAGCATCTGATAGTATGCCTCTGATAAACTTGACAAGCAAGGGATTATCTGTCTTTGATAATCGCATCAAGTATTTGATCGTCTAACTTTGGTTAATAATGTATGCTCTAATGAAATTCAGCATTCTAATGCAAGACAATGCTCTTATGATAGTCTATGTTCCGAAGAAGACAAATTTTTTGTGCATATTCTAATCAATACCCTAAATCATTTATTTGTTTGAAGGTCTATGAGACCGGCTCTATTCATTGTATCCACTAAAGGTGCAAATACGAGAAGCGATGATTGAATTGTGTTTGACTAAGTTGATAATTTTTTCATTATTTGACTAAATTTGTTCAAACTTGATGATTTACATGGAGTAGAAGCAATAACAAAACAAAGGAGCACATGAATAAAGTGAACAAGTAATTTATCCTAGTTCACCACTAGCTTGGCTACATCGAGTCTCTTCACTTAGAAGGATTTCATCGACTAATTCAACAACTTGAATTACAAAGCACCCAACCCTCCAAGCCAATCTTGTCAAACAGTCTCACAACCCCAAACTTTTGAAGAAAACACACACCTTAACTCTACCAGCCAAAACTTCTCCACATAACCTGACAAGTAGGAATATTACTAAGTCCAATTTAGTATTTTGTCCTTCGTCAAAATCTAAATCATATATTTGCAAATAATAAATGTATCTTCTTGTGAGTGTTTATTCTTGTACAAAATTCTTGATCATATTTTCTTGTAAATAATTCATATCTTTTTGTGATAATCTTTAGGCTTAATTGCACGTTTGGTCCCCCTATTATAGGTGAAAATTGAAAGCAGTCCCCCCATTTTGTTTGTCCCCAGTTTTAGTCCCCAAACAGAATTTGATGTCAAATCATGATGAGTTGTCATTTTTTTAATGACGTGTCAATAAATAGCTGATGTGACAGACGCTTACGTAGAATAAATTTATTATTATATTATTTTTAATTAAAAAAATAATTTTTATTTTCTAAAATCATTTTAATAATTGTGAAATATTTTTAAAAATATAATTAAATTGTTAATATTATATTAAAATAAAATGAATCTGCAGAACCCTAACAATAATCAAAAGCCCCAAATCATCCAAATCACCAAATCATCTAAATCATCCAAAGAATATTTCTTGAATATCCAACACTCCTGCAATAAATCATGACATATCTTAGCTGATGCCAACTCAGAGTTGGAATATGTTTCCCCTTCATAGAAGTTTATTGATCCTTTTTCTCTTATGATCTAATTGTTGGGTTAAGCATGATTTCTTGTTCCAAATACTCATTCTGATCACAGTGTGTGTCACATACTGCTATGATATTTCAGGGGTTACAAAGGCAAGTATTGTATCCATTCCCAGTCCAGATTGCGTCCCTCCAATATTCGAGCATGATCATGGGACTCCTACAGCGCTACAGGTTGACAATACTGGAAAGTTACCAGTTGAGCATTTTGACCCGCAAATGTATGTCTTGGATCATTTTTTTATTCTTTTGAAAACACATAGCTTTGGATTCAAAGATTTGGGGCTTTAGGGTTCAAAGGTTTGGGACTTTTGATTTGGATTCAAAGACATGTTCATATGATTTTGATGATTTGGATGATTTGGTGATTTGGATGATTTGGGGCTTTTGATTATTGTTAGGGTTCTGCAGATTCATTTTTTTTTAATATAATATTAACAATTTAATTATATTTTTAAAAATATTTCACAATTATTAAAATGATTTTTGAAAATAAAAATTATATTTTTTAATCAAAAATAATATAATAATAAGTTTATTCCACGTAAGCGTCTGTCACGTCAGCTATTTATTGACACGTCATTAAAAAATGACAACTCATCATGATTTGACATCAAATTCTGTTTGGGGGACTAAAATTGGGGACAAACAAAATGGGGGGACTACTTTCAATTTTCACCTATAATAGGGGGACCAAAAGTGCAATTAAGCCTAATCTTTATAAAATCTTTTTATAAATAATTCATATCTTCTTATAGATAAATCTTGATCAAATCTTCTTGTAAATAATTCATATTTTCTTGTGATAATCCTTAATCAAAGCTTCTTGTAAGTAATTCATATTGTATTATTGATAAGATGTTGATCATATATTCTTTAAATCTTGGTACGAATATTCTTTCAAACTATGTGAAGCCAAATATATCATTCTCATCAAATACTTTTGTTAACATTAAAACTTTAAGTATAAAACATACTTGGTTCCAACATCCTCTACTTCTTATGTCTTCGTACACAGATTAGTTTTCATAAGTTTTTAATGGCAAATCAATCTCAGAAGATTTAATACAAAAATGCATGATACATGCTAATTTCTTTGAATCAAGACAACGACTAGTAATCCTAAAGATCTCTGTAAAAGAACATACAATCCTTACTTGAAAAGCACAAGAAACAATGCATTGCAATAAGCATAATATAGTCATCTATGTTCTCTTGTTCTTAATTTTTGTTTTACCTGGTGCTGATAAATATTTCTACGAGTACAACTTTGTAAACACTATTGTGAGAGATTGCTTTCAGAGAACATAAACTTATTCTTTTGTAACGCAGCCCAATAATGGATGCGTCCCTCAATAGCTTGATTGTACTAAGCTAGAAGGTTGAGAAGACATGAACACAATAAGTTTGACTAGTATGTGTCCATTAGAAGTGTGATTCAGTAGTGAATTAGTGGATTAAACCCTTCAGGTTGATGGGACTGGACGTAGCTGTCATGTTGATGGTGAACTAGAATAAATTGATTGTGTTATTTTGCTTTTCTTTTTATCCACTTTGTTTTCATTACTTTGGTTTCGTCTTTTTATAAACGGGTTTTAAATTAAAACATAATTCAAACCCTTTCTCTCTTGTGTTTCTCATTCTACATATCCATTAGTGCAAATCTCTGTCCATGGTAATTATCTTGGGAATATTTTTATGAGACTTCAACAAATTATGACACATCTATAGACCAAAATGAAATTATTCTCCTTTTCAAGCTTGTTAAAAGAAAACCCAATTGAACATGTATTTATATTGAAGTCACACCAACGATCTCAAACAACGACATTTGGTACTAACTTTTATACTTTGAATCCATCAACAACCTAGAAGAAATAGTGTGAAACAACTTGTTTGATTTAATATCTTGAATTTTAGTTTCAGATTTATCAATCGTTCTATATTTATTTTCATATTTGTGACATCCAAACATTTTAACATATGTTGCATTTATGATTTTGGACCCCTTATAGTTTTCTCGTATCTTTGAAATGCATTATAAACTTGTTTTAATTTTGTCACACTTTCATTTCTTATGTCTTTCAAATTCATCAAAATACTTTTTAGCGAGACCATGTTCCTTGTCATCTCACCAACAAATTTATTTTCTTCTGCCTTTAAACGACTGATGACTCTTCATCATATGCATAATTTTTATTGATTTTAGTCTTATTTATCTTTAATCATTAGTTAATTTAATGAGTTATTTGATATATTTTGTTGATTTTAGTTATTTGATTTAATGAAATGTTTTTGTTATTATATGCTTAATTAAGTGGAGATTTTTCGTAGTTTTGCGTTGTTACTTTGTTTTAGTGCAGTGCTGAATTTTGGTGAGAAATCAACATGACCTAGATGGAGTATATCATCCATATCTGGAGTTCTAGATGTCCAATTGGAGTCAATCCAAGTGCTAATGAAAGCTACGATCCATATCTACAACTTTCATGAAGACACTAGGACCAAATTCAGACTCGAAAGATGAGAAAAATGCAAAATACGTCAGATAGCAGATGTTGTGCCCCTGGAGCGCGCCCTGCGCGCCTCGAGCGCATTTCCCGCTGTTTAGTACTGCCACGCGCGCCTGGGGCGCGCCCTGCGCGCCTGGAGCGCGTAACCCGCATCAGCAATCATAAAAACCCAATTTTTTACTGTTTAGGGATCTTTTTGACTCTTGGGAACTTGGGAGACTTGTGCCCTAGCATAGAAACTCAAAGACGGTCGTTTCTAACGCCATTGAAGCAGTTTTATCAAGAATCATCCATGAATCATTCTTGTAATTCTTCTTTAATCCTTATCTTTTGTATCTCTGTCATGAGTAACTAAACCCTATTTGTTAGGGATGAGTGTAACCAAATGAAACCCTTATTTTTCTGATTTGATTTCTAGTTATATGAATGAGTTTATTGAATTATTTTTCTCATCTCTGTGCATAATGCTTTTTATTGCTTGATCAACATTAAAATGTTCTACGATTTGTATTTTGAAACGGAAGTGGACTTTACGAATGCTTGAGATGAGAAATTCATGAATTTGTAGTCTAGGGATAGATGCAGGTCATGAAACCAATTAAATTAGTTGCAAAGCAATAATTTACAAAAGAATTTCTATACGGTAATGCTTAATTCTAATCTTAAATCCACTAAGGAATTAGGGGTTACTTTGGAATTAAAGGTTCTGTCACTAAGACATTAGGGCAAGAATAATAAAGAGAATTCGGTAATAATTCAATAAAGGAATTCAATAATTAGGATCAAATTAGACACCAAGGTTGGATTCGAAGTGAAACTCATCCCTGACATTTTTCTCATTATAAAAGATCAATTTTATTACTGTTGTTAATTCAGATATTATTTCAATCAACTTGGGAACCTTTTGTTCAATTTTAGTAATTAAATATAATTCAATAGTAAAACGCAATCCTTGAGTTCGACATTCGGTACTACCGTTTTATTATTACTTGCAACGATTCAGTACACTTGCTGAAATGATATCAAGTTTTTGGCGCCGTTGTCGGGGATTGCCATATCACTATTGAATTTAATTTATTTACTGAATTGAAATTTTTTGCTCTGCAATAAAATTTTCTCTTTTATTTTATTTCTAAATGAAAAAAAAAAAAAAGAATTATTGTTTAAAACTCTTTTATTTTTACTTAATTATTTATCTTTCTTTAACTGTTCATTACTCATACTTTGTCTAACCTTGTATGTGAGGCGAATCCTCAGCTGAACTTTTCTTCGATCTAGAAAAAAAAACTGCGAAAGCAAATCAAAAAAGTGGTATGCTGGAATTGAATGCTTATGAGGTTGGGTTGGCTCAAGGGATGTTGCTCTCAGAACAGATAAAAAATGTTATTGCCGCTGAGATAAAGAAGAGGATGGCAACGCTAAATATACAACCCCAAGTGGCTTCTGTCAAATTACTAAAGCATACTAATTGTAACCTTTGTGGAGGAGCACATAAAATTGGAGTTTGTGTAGCACTGGATGATAATGAGGTAGAAGAACTAGAACAGGTGAATTTTGTGAGTAATAACAACAGGCATAATAACCCCTACTCTAGTACGTATAACCCTGGTTGGAGAAATCATCCAAATTTTTCCTGGAGAGATCAGCAAGGTGGATCTCAAGGTCAACAAGGAGCTCAAACAAACCAATTTCCACCTAGAAAGGCTGCTTGGGAGAGTGCTATAGAGAAAATCGCGACAATCACAAGTTCTTTCATTGAAGAGTCAATAGCCATCCAAAAAAATCACTCTGCATCCATAAAGAATCTGGAGACTCAAGTGGGTCAACTTGCTCAAAAAATGGCACAAAGAACGTCTGTAAATCGTCCTAGTGACATAGTTCTGAATCCACGAAACAATGTTAATGCAGTGACCACGAGGAGTGGCAAGGTGAGTGAACAAGTTCCACCTGAAGCCAACCACACTAGAGCAGATGCCAACATATGCCAAGTTCATGAAGGAGATTCTGTCGAAAAAAAGAAAAATCGGCGGTGAAACAGTTATGCTTACCGAAGAGTGTAGTGCTATACTACAGAGGAAGCTGCCACCAAAGCTCAATGATCCTGGAAGTTTCTCAATCCCGTGCGCTATTGGAAATAGAACTTTTGGAAAGGCTTTGTGTGATCTTGGGGCTAGTGTAAGTCTTATGCCCCTTTCAATATACAAAAAACTGGGCATTGAAAAAGTCAAAGACACACAACTGATGTTACAGTTTGCGGATCGCTCGATGAAACACCCCTACGGAGTGGTGGAAGATTTGTTGGTTAAAGTGGATAAGTTCATTTTTCCAGTGGATTTCGTGGTACTAGACATGGATGAGGACTGTGACATTCCTTTGATTTTGGGGAGACCGTTCTTAGCAACAGGGCGAGCTATGATTGATGTGGCAGATGGAACCTTAACCTTAAAAGTAAATGAAGAAACTGTCACTTTTAACATTTTAAAAGCCATAGAACATTCAAAAGAAAGAGAAGAGTGCAATCGAATTGAGATCTTAGATGCGATAGTCAACGAAGAAATGAAGCATCAAGCACCCAATTTGCCATCACAAAGAGTGTTATGCCTACCCCAAGACATGAAGTAAAAATATGTCAATTTACAAGAAATGGGGGTTTGAATTGTAAATGTGCCTTTTAAAAATTCCTGTTAAAACTTAAGAAAATAACTCAAGAATGATCTTGGTTATGAAAACAGAAAACGGAGAACGTTCTTGTTTTGTGTTATAAAACAAAGAACGTTCTTAGATTAGCAGAAAATCAGTTTCTATTTTATCTTAATTGATCAATGCAGTATAATAAAGAAAGAGATAGGAAAGAGAATACCACACAAAGATTTATCCTGGTTCACCCAACGTGGGTTACGTCCAGTCCTCACACTGTGAGATTTTCCTCTAAGTGTTTAAAACGAAGAACCTTCTTAATCTTACAACACCTAGAATAGATCAACCTTGATCTATTTCCACTTCAATTACTTTCCACCCAGAAAGCAATAACAACACCTATCTAACCTTGATAGGAAGCAATCTTAAACAAACTATAAAGAAACTCTTATAGTTTGAGTTTTTACAAATGATTGATTTTGACAGAATCTGATATTGCTCAACTCTTGTTTGAGAATAGATTCTTTATAGAGTATCTAATAATAATTTCGCAGCTGATATATGAATGTGCAGCAGTGGCTGTTTTGCGAATTGCAGAAAATGATATTGCCTCTGTTTTGCATAATTTCAAGCTTAAGTATGATTGTATATTGTTGATTACTTAGCACTTGAATTTCTTACTTTTTTACTTGATCAAGGCCTTCTATTTATAAGCTGAAGATGCACTGGATAAGCACAAAAGAGCTGTTGGAGAGGCCATGCTTTTTCTGGTTTAAAACAGTACTTTTGAATAAACTAATCATGCTATGACATAGCCTTTTTTAACTTTTGGATTTAGCATTAAATGCAGTACTGTACTTTACTGACAACGTCCTTGATGTTTCTTCATTGATCTTGGATGATACATTCTCCATCTTGAGTCTTGAGTGCAGCTGGAGAGATTAGAAACGAATTGCAGGCTGAAACAGAGCTAGTGCAGGGCTGCTGTTGATGTGCAGAAAAATGGAGAATGTTCTTGTTTTTTGAGTGAACATTCTTGAGCTTAAATAATCATTCTGGAGCTCCCGTTTTGATCAACCTGGATTTCTTTTGTGATTTCCTTGTCATATGTCAAGATTGATTGAGCTTTCTTGACATTTGAATTTTTGGAGTTCTTAAGCTGTCATGACTTTTGTCCATCTTTGAACCCTTTTAATTTTGAGATCAAACAACCTTTTTGAGCTTGGATGAATCCTACTTGTTCCTTTCCATGTACTGATTAGATATTAATAAATATCCAGGACAGATTCTTTGTTAACGAGGTAGATAAACTTTGAACAACATGTTGTGATGAACTTTTTTGAGGCTGAAGCTCTTTCTCCGTTTTAGTGTTCTTGTTGCTGTTTTCTTTGCTTTGCTTGATTAAATTCACTCAAAAGCACAAGTTAAATTAACATAACATTTAGAATCATAATTAACATTCTTAATTAACTTTTTGTTTGTTTTCATCAAAACATTAAATTGAGATTTTGTCTCAACAAGACATTGTTAAAGAAAGTGAATATCAAAAGGTAGAAGAGGTCTTGGCCATGTTAGAAGCAGCACCATCCTACTCCCCCCATTTTCCTACTAGATGGGAGGAGTTGAAGGGGAATGAAGACAAGCCCTCAGAGAAAAAGACACCACTGATTGAACTCAAGCAATTTCCTCCTCACTTGAAATATGTATCTCTTGGTGAGAAGGATGATGTGTTCTTCCTGTCATACATGCCACCTTGACAATAATTGAGATGTCAAGCTAATGACTTTAAAGAAGCGCTTTGTGGGAGATAACCCACAGGTAGAGGTAACTTTTAATTTTTGCAATCTTATTTTTGTTATTTGAATTTGTTTCTTTCTAATTGTGTGTAAACGTGCACTATGATGAAGAATTACTAACAACTTGCATTTGGTCTTAAGTTTTATGTTTGACATTTTGAAATTTAAACTATATTTCTTTGCTCATATCATTGCTCAATTCGATAAGTTTCACTAATTCATGCATTGTTGATTACTGCTTGGTTGTTGAAGTCTAACTCGCATTTTTTTTTTTAAAAAAAAAACACTCAATAAATTTTGTAGTGGTATGTTTGACATCATTTAGATAATTCATACTCTTTCTTATTATCCTAGCTGTGAGCTTTTGAGCCTAAACACTTAAATTCTTTGTTGTGTGATTATCCAGACGTGTATTATCCCTTCAGAACTTGCACTAATTATGACTTGCATCACTTGTAATTTATGCATACATTGAGGCAATTTTATTTGGTCGTTTGAGCCTTTCTAACTACCCTATGAAAATGTTATCCTTTGCTAGCCCCTTTGAGCCTTGCCCCTTTATTTTGGTTACTAGCCACATTACAAAACAAAAACCCTACTTCAATTATATCACCTTACTTGGAGTTAGGTAAAAAAAAATTTGTCTTGTCTTGATCAAATTCTAAGTTTGGGGTTGCTCATGGGATAGCAACCTTTTAAGTTTGGGGTGGTGATTCTCAAAAAAAAAAAATAATAAAGAAAAAAAAAAAGAAAAAGAAAAAAGAAGAAAAGAAGAAAAAAAAACGATAAATAATATCTTCTTAGTTCTTTTGTCAATGTTTGAGAACCTCTAGAATAAAAAGGTGAAGAAAAAAAAATGGTAGAATAATTGGGAAATATATGCCTAACTCCAAGTAGTAAAGCCTACTATCCCAAAATGTCATACCCTTACCTAAGCCCCATTACAACCCGAAAGTCCTCCAAAAATGTATGTGTTTGCTGCATTGTGATTGCTAACTAGAATTTTTTCAAGCCTATGGTAGTGTGATGCATGCTCTAGGATTTGAGTGATAAATTCATAACCCTTCTAAACACTTGAGAGAAATTTTGGTGAGATTGTGTGAAGAGAGAGTTGAATTTGATAAATGAATGCCAATGTGTACAAACCTCGTTATTTTTGTAAGCAACCATAGAGTATGATGGATATTTTGTAGTAGCTGAAACTTTGAGAATTGAGTTTGATTGGAATTGAGAAATTGAGTTTAAATTTGCTTTTAACTGCACCAAATATGAAATTAATTGTTGCTTGGGGACAAGCAATAGATTAAGTTTGGGGTTGTGATGACTCTTCATCATATGCATAATTTTTATTGATTTTAGTCTTATTTATCTTTAATCATTAGTTAATTTAATGAGTTATTTGATATATTTTGTTGATTTTAGTTATTTGATTTAATGAAATGTTTTTGTTATTATATGCTTAATTAAGTGGAGATTTTTCGTAGTTTTGCGTTGTTACTTTGTTTTAGTGCAGTGCTGAATTTTGGTGAGAAATCAACATGACCTACATGGAGTATATCAGCCATATCTGGAGTTCTAGATGTCCAATTGGAGTCAATCCAAGTGCTAATGAAAGTTAAGATCCATATCTACAACTTTCATGAAGACACCAGGACCAAATTCAGATTCGAAAGATGAAAAAAAATGCAAAATACGTCAAACAGCAGATGTTGTGCGCCTGGAGCGCGCCCTGCGCGCCTGGAGCGCGTAACGCGCATCAGCAATCATAAAAACCCAATTTTTTACTGTTTAGGGATCTTTTTGACTCTTGGGAACTTGGGAGACTTGTGCCCTAACATAGAAACTCAAAGACGGTCGTTTCTAACGCCATTGAAGCAGTTTTATCAAGAATCATCCATGAATCATTCTTGTAATTCTTCTTTAATCCTTATCTTTTGTATCTCTGTCATGAGTAACTAAACCCTATTTGTTAGGGATGAGTGTAACCAAATGAAACCCTTATTTTTCTGATTTGATTTCTAGTTATATGAATGAGTTTATTGAATTATTTTTCTCATCTCTGTGCATAATGCTTTTTATTGCTTGATCAACATTAAAATGTTCTACGATTTGTATTTTGAAACGGAAGTGGACTTTACGAATGCTTGAGATGAGAAATTCATGAATTTGTAGTCTAGGGATAGATGCAGGTCATGAAACCAATTAAATTAGTTGCAAAGCAATAATTTACAAGAGAATTTCTATACGGTAATGCTTAATTCTAATCTTAAATCCACTAAGGAATTAGGGGTTACTTTGGAATTAAAGGTTCTGTCACTAAGACATTAGGGCAAGAATAATAAAGAGAATTCGGTAGTAATTCAATAAAGGAATTCAGTAATTAGGATCAAATTAGACATCAAGGTTGGATTCGAAGTTAAACTCATCCCTGACATTTTTCTCATTATAAAAGATCAATTTTATTACTGTTGTTAATTTTAGATATTATTTCAATCAACTTGGGAACCTTTTGTTCAATTTTAGTTATTAAATATAATTCAATAGTAAAACGCAACCCTTGAGTTCGACACTCGGTACTACCGGTTTATTATTACTTGCAACGATTCAGTACACTTGCTGAAACGCTATCAACGACCAACAATGAAATCTCATGGTTGTGTTTTCCTAATTTAACACTGAGATTCTATTCTTTTGTTGTCAAGAAATAACCACGTAAGCTGAACAAACATTCAGATTTACTAGATCCTATGTCTTTGTGTTTCAACTTCTTCTTGGTCCTTTTGTATACATCACCCCTTTTGCAACCCAATATAAAAAATTATGTTCTTCTATCGGAACCATGATAATTTTTTTTATTACTATTGAACATCTAAACTTTCTTACTTCACAACGAATCTATGCAATCAAATCTTCTGGAAAGCTATATTTCTTATATGTGATAAAGTTTTTCCCAAAGTCAACATCATTAACCACTAGTTCTACAATCTTCTATTTCGAATAATCTATTGCCTTGGGTTTGAGATCAGCATTAGAATTATATTTTAATTTAGCGGGTGTATCAACCATAACTACAAACATACCATGTTATTTCACAAAACAATTAGAACATAATTTGTTATGCAAAAAAGAAATCTTTTTGGTCTATAAAAAACCATCGTCGTCGTATGCATAAATCCTATAGTAGTAAATGTTTTAAAAATTTTACTACCAGAACCCACAATCCAATAATAAGAAGTATAAGTTTTTAAAAAAATTTAAAGAATAAAATGATAAGAAGGAAATTAGAGCTACACTACCTTTGTAATGAACAAAAATAGTGTTGATAGAGCCCATAGATGGAATAATGGTGTTTTTGAAGATAAATTTCGTGTAAAAAGCATTAAGATTTGAGGTTGAGTGTGGAAGACGTAATATAAGAAAAAATCTTACATAACTTGTGTATGGATAGATACTAGAAACGTGAATATGAAAATTTAGTGAACTGAATTCTATTTTTTAATAAAAGATATTTTAGATAGTTTGTGAGCCTCTAAGTAAGTGTGGAGAATGTGGGGATGAGCAACCACCCTTCTTGTAAACAATTAGATTTCATAGGACAAGCCCAAGTTTATCTATTGGGCCTTTTATTAGTAGAATTTAAAAATCCACTTTCATAGAAAAAGGCATAGTCGACATAGAAAAACAAGGAAACAGAGCAAATTAATAACAATGGTCACTATAGTTCTTAGCTTGTAGGGGTATGATGGATTTATCTTCATTGTCCTATCATGTTTGTGAATAATCAATGGACCATATTCGGTTCCGGTAGGTAAGAGCTAACAAAAGATAATCGCCATTTGATCACTATTGAACTAGGGTGGCTAACATTATTTGACATCACAATTAATTTTAAAAAAATTATTTTATATTAAAATAAAATATGTTTAATTGTCTTATTATTTTTTATTTTTGTAAGCAAGTATAAAATATTATAAAACGTTCCTCTAAAAAAATTAAATATTTTTAATTTGAGATGAATGAAATATAATATTTTTTTAAAAATATAAATTTGAGATAAAAGTAACAAAAAATATGAATCTAAAAATATAATTTTAAGATTATTTTTTGTAAAGAAACATTTATTAAGATTTTAAAAATGTATGTAAAAAAAATAATTAAAAAATATATATTAACATAAAACTGTTTGATAAATAATTTATAGGAACTAAAAATGTAATTTTGTTTTGGAGATTAAAAATTTATTTAACCCTATAATTATTTGTTGTCTATAACAAATAAATTGTTTGCCGTCTAATTTGAAATTGATAATTGGAGGTCTTAACCCCATAGTAAAGTAAGAAAATTTATGATTACTTTTTTATTTCCTCTGTTCATTTATTACTTTATGTGAAGAAACCATTTGATTAGATCTTCATTCTCATATGAAATCATTAAAATCCACATATTTTGGTATATGAGTACTTTCACATGAGATTAAAGATCTAACCAAGTGAACATGATGGAGAAGACGCCACATTAAGAGATGATTGATAAACCAATGATAAATCATCATAATAGTAAGGAAATCATCAATAAGATTCAAACAAGTTCTGATCCAAAAACTCAATGATGAGACATATCTCACTCAACATTCTCATTAAGAGAAAACTCTAATTCATTTCAAACATGTCTCAAATGAGACTACACATGTTTATTTATAGCAAGACTATCTCCAAACCTAAACGAGTCATAAGCGATATCATTCTCTAGGTCCATATTGAGCTTACATCATATTTTTCTAAAATAAACTAAATGTAAGGAAACAAAATATGTTCACTTACACAAGACATCAACTAAATCTAAATTTAAATTAATACTATTACAAATTAAAGCAAATTAAAAATCAAATTAAAATAAATAAAGTTCATCCTAATTTATCAAAATATGGATCATCTTCATGCTCTTGAGATCCTTATCACTTCTCTATCGTTTATCTGCATTTAATCTAAGTTCTTTATGATTCAACTTTATTGCACTTAAACTATTTCATAATCATAAGTTGAATGTTGTGATAAATAATTTTTTTTTGTTCAAGTCGCACAAATAATTTGCTGAAATGGAAAAACATAATTCAAACCCCTGATTTTCTTATATTTCCCCACACCTTCACGAGCCACAACACCTATATCGATTATCACATTTACTCAAATCAATGGATGATCCATCAAATTTTATCATGACTAAGATACAACGGATCTCAAATTAGGATATGGTCTGATCAAGCGAACCAATCATAGAGCTTTGGTTACGAAACAACTAGAGGCCCATGTATACTTACTTAACCAAATAAACTCAAACCCTACTATCATCCCTATCTTACAATGACATCATAGTTTCTTAGTGATACACCCCTATTTATAGGAATATAGACAAGAGGTTGTATGAGAAAATGTTCAACTTTGTATTCTCAAACATGAACATAATATATTTTCAAAAATTCAAATACACAACTTCTAGAATGATAAACACAAGAAAATAGGGGAGAGAGGGTTGAATTGTGTTTCATTTTAAAACCATTTGAACAAGGCTAAAATAAAGTGATGAAAACAAAGCAAATAAATAGAAAAACAGAATGACACAACCAATTTATTCTAGTTCACCACCAACATGATAGCTATGTTCAGTCCCTTGAACCTGAAGGATTTAATCCACTAATTAACCAATGAAATTACACTTCCTCTGAACACCTGCTAGTCAAATTGATTGTGTTCAATTTTTCTCAACCTTCTAACTTAGTACAATCAAGTTGTTGAGATATGCAACCACTATTGGGCTAAGTTACAAAAGAACATATTTAATGGTTTTCTAAATAACTCTCACAATAGGGTATTTACAATGTTGTACTCTTAGAAAATGTTTCTCATCATTTAGACACGACAAAAGATTAAGAGCAAAAGTGCAGAGATATCTGTATTGTGCTTATTGTGGTATGTTGTTGCTTGTACTTTTTAATAAGAGTTGTACGTTATTTTATAGTGATTTTTAGGGTTTCTAGTCGTTGTTCTGATTGCAAGAAGTTAACATGTATCAAGAAATTTTGTATCGAATCTTATGAGACTGATTCGTCATTAAACCTTTTCAAAGATATATTTGAATTTGATTTAGTGAATCTTAATATGAAGACAAAAAGACTAGAGGATATTATGAACAAAGTATGTCACATAGACCTTCAAACAAATACATATTTACGGTGTTTAGCAGAGGATGCGCAAAAGTTGTCTTCTTTAGAGCGTTGTCTTTTTAGATAGTTGACATTTATAGTGCTGACTTTTCAAAGTATTGACTTTCATAAGAGCATACACTTTTAACAGAGTTACACGATCAATTGCTTGATGTGATTATTAGAGGCAATCAATCACTTGCTTGTCAAGGTTATTAGAGGTAGAGAGATTATACGCTTGTCGTGATTATCAGAGGCATACGATCACTTGCTTGTCAAGGTTATCATATGTAGAGAGATCAAATATTAGTTATGATTTATCAGAGCCAAATTAATTAGAGCATTGCTTGTATTACATAAAGTCACTAGAACTGCGTTTTAGAACACATTTATCAGACTTATATTTTGCAGAATAGAATGGAGTCCTGACGTTCGTTTAACTTGGACAAAAATATTAGAGGATGCGACGTGAACTCATATAGAATAACCTGATTTGACAACTGCACACTAAAATAGAACATTAATGCTTTAAATTGTTCCCACAAAATAATTTTATTATCATTACGGCAAATAAGAGTCATCGTTCTTCAAACCAACTTGATTACTAACACAACTCCTAATAAAGAAACATTAGTTTTCTAAACAACATATATAGTTCCTAAGTGTTAAAGTTATAGTTACATTTTTTTTTTATAATTTTTTCATAAAAGATGATCTATGTACATAGTTTAAATTAATTTTTCTATTCTAAAATAACTATACCTTTTTATAAGTGATTCAATGGACCGACACAATTTGAGATCTATCGTGGACTAGTGTTTGAAAAACACTCAAAATTGTAATGATAATCGGTGGCACTACTCGGGATGAGAAAATAACTTGAGTGATGTCAGTTTAACGAGTTCGATTTTGAAAGACAAATATTCCTTTTATTTTTTAATAATGAGAAGGGTCATAAAACTTTAACCGAATTTAGAATAGTTTTAAACTATCAACCCATTATAGACCACTTTGATGAGGGATTCACTTACAAGGTTGAAAGTAGAATGGAAATATAGTATGTATCCACGAATATCTACAGATAAAATCTACGATAGATACGAGACGAGTAGCTTAACAGATATTTGCCGATAAAATAAACAAATATTTTGATTCTCCATTAGTTAATGGATACATATGTGGATTGAATGGTATATGCGAATATCCATATCCGATAATAAATTAATAAAATTAATATTTTGTAATAGTTTTTGTTAATATATTAATAAATTAAAATTATTTTTGTAGATAAATGATTTTTTGTTTATTTAAAAAATGATATCCATAGATATCCTCTTATACATGCACATTCTACAGTGTACACATATTATTTGTTATATATTCAATAGATAAGATAGCACAATAGGACTATCAATATCCATGTATACCCAATCCTTTCTCTATTTATAAGAGGTATATTTCCAATTTCAAAGGACGTAACTATTATTATAGGATTTGCAACTTCATAAAATATTATTATGGAAATTTGAATGTGTAACTAGTGTTTATTTGAAATATTTTGAGTTAGAAAATATTTTGAGTTAAAAAATATTTTAGTTTATAATACTTCATGATTGAATTTAAGATATTTAAATAATTTTTATATTTAATCACAACAATATCATTTATTTATCGATCTTTTTAGTTAAAGCGTGAATAATGAGTATGAGTACGTACACTTTAATATTTAAATAATAAGTGTGTGAATATTAAAGTTATACATCAGTAAACATTTTTTAAAATTATAGATATGGGTAGTACCCTATCTAAATCCTACGTATTATCGTCAAGATTATTTATCTTCACATAAGTTATAGAATATATAGAGTTTAAATTCACTCCCTTAATGACGGTTACTCAAATAATTACGAGCCATCAATATTCATTACTATTAGCAAATAACAATACTTCAAATTCACACTTAAAAAGCTACTACATCTATACGTATGATTGGTATGAATGATATGAAATGAGTCAGCTAAATAGGGTAAGGAAGGGGGGCACTTGATAGTGGTCCAGTTGACAGTAACAAAATAAAGACAAGGCAACGTTTGTGGACAATTATCCTTCCTTACTTTGCGTCTAAAACCAAAACAAAATTAAGAGGTGTTGTCGTGGTCAAAGGCCATATGGATTCCGCCCCCTACTTTTGTATCAATGATGACATCAATAAGACAACCAGCTCCATCTGGGCTGGCCTCATGTGAGAAACTAAATGTTGTGGGCCCATCATCTTTTTGGCAGATGCTCTTCCCGCCTCTTAAGTTTTTCGACTTTTTTTACTTAATTCTATTAAAAATATCAATCTGATAGTAATTCATAAGATTAAAAAATTTATTAAAAATTTTAATCGATAATATTTTTTATACATTTTAAATAAATATTGAGAAATAGATTAACTGTCCCCTATTTTTTTTATCTACTATGGTCCCCCCTTCCTAATGTGTTTCTTTTATCTTTTATATTTCTTTTCTTCTCCTTGTTTAGTTACATTCTTGAAGGTGACCGATGCATGTATGAATAGGTTTAGTCAGTGAGGAAACAAAGGGTTTTGAGAATCTTATTCACACGCACTAAGATTGTTGTTACTTGGTAGTTGTAGATCTTGTGCTAGATATGTATTTTTTTGCTTGCCCCCCCTTATACTCTCTTAGCTTCTCGGTTGGTGGCATCCACCTCCCTTGTTCCCTCCTCACCCATCAGGCCCCACCTTCATATTTTCATCATTATTATTATTATTATTATTATTATCATTATTATTATTATTATTATTATTATTGTCATTATTATCGTTATTATATTTAATTAATCCGCATGTCTTTAAACTATTTGAAAATTTTGAAATAAATTTTAAACTACAAAAAATATAACCAGGTCGCTAAATTATTTTTAGATTTTCAATTAAGTCCTTATACCAAAAGAAGTGGTAGTTAATAATTACTCAGTGTTGATGTAGCATATATTTTACGATGGTCACTAAACTAATTTTCATTTGGTAAATAGATTTTTGAATTAATTTAAATATATAAAAGTTGATTTATCATATATATATATATATATATTATAACAATTATAAAATAAAAAAAAATGATTTGAAAATTCAAATTACAATTAAACCAAATTATAAATGTCAACAAACTAGATTAATTAAACCTTTATTTAATTAGGTAATTGAATGATAAGAATGTGGAACATTCAATCTTCCTTATTAATAAAATATTAATAATATTAATAATATTAATTACTAACATTAATTATTGACAGTTTAAAACAAATATTTTGTTATATCTAATAAAATAAAGATTTAATTAATGTGATTTGTTGACAATTATATTATGGTTTAGTTGTACTTCAAATTTTAAATTATTTATTTTGTAATTATCATAAATTAAATTACATTTATATTTCATTGTTAATATAAAAGTGTAATAAATAAAAAGGATAATAATAAATTATAAATATATATAATAAAATAGAGAAAATTATTACACTTATTTTTTTTTAAATATATCGAAAAATAGTTTTGAATACTTTTGAGTCTCATAGTAGAAATAAAAAAATCTTTTAATACGATAGAATCATTGAGCAAAAAAGATGTTAACTCGAGGTTGATCCAATAGATAATAGTTTTCCAAGAGTTTGATGTAGAAATTCAAGACAAGAAGGAAAATGAAAATACGGCGTGGTATGCTGATTTTATGAATTATCTAGCAGTTGGAGTATTACCCCAAGATTTGAACTATCAACAAAAGAAGTTTTTCTCGAATGTTAAACACTATTATTGGGATGAACCTCTACTTTTTACGAGAGCGGTTGATGGAGTTTTCAGAAGATGTGACCCGGAAGAAGAAATAGAAAGCATCATGTTTCACTATCATACCTCCACATATGGTGGACATGCTAGTTTCTTAAAAACTGCATCAAAGATACTTAAAGCAGGCTTCTACTGGCCCACACTCTTCAAAGACACGCATCACTTTGTGCTTCAATGTGATCAATGCAAGCATACCAAAAATACATCCAAAAAAACAATGAAATGCCTTTGAACAATATCCTCGAAGTTGAAATCTTCGATGTCTTGGGAGTTGATTTTATGGGACCATTCCCCTTTTCTATTGGAAATCAATACATCCTTGTAGTGGTGGATTACGTGTCCAAGTGGATTGAAGTTGTCGCTACCCCTAACAAATGATGCTAAGGTAATGATTAAGCTCTTGAAAAAGGAAATATTTATAAGGTTTGGTGTGCCAAGGGTGGTGATTAGTGATGGAGGCTCTCATTTCATAGCTAAATAGTTTGAAGGCCTACTAAAAAGTATGGAGTGAAGCATATAGGTAGAAGTTTCCAATAGGGAGATTAAAGCATTCTTAAGAAAATTGTCTCTACGTCGAGGAAGGACTAGTCCTTGAAGCTAGATGATGTGCTTTGGGCCTACCGTATAGCATACAAGACTACCATTGGTATGACTCTTTACAAGTTGATATAGGGAAAGTCTTGTAACCTCCCAGTCGAGCTCGAAAATAAAGCATACTGGGCAATAATGATCCTTAACTTTGATATGAAGGCTGCTGGTGAAAAAAGGAAGCTCTAACTTAATGAGCTTGATGATTTAAGGTTAGACGCTTATGAGAATGCTAAACTCTAGAAAGAAAGAACAAAGAAGTGGCATGATAATCCCATAACCATAAGATAAATCAAAGAAGGTGACTTTGTATTACTTTTGAATTCATGATAGCGTTTCAGCAAGTGTACTAAATCGTTGCAAGTAATAATAAAACGGTAGTACCGAGTGTCGAACTCAAGGATTGCGTTTTACTATTGAATTATATTTAATTACTAAAATTGAACAAAAAGTTTCCAGATTGATTGAAATAATATTTAAATTAAAAACTGTAATAAAATAATAATAGAATTGATCTTTTATAATGAGAAAAATGTCAGGGATGAGTTTCACTTCGAATCCAACCTTGGTGTCTAATTTGATCCTAGTTACTGAATTCCTTTATTGAATTATTACCGAATTCTCTTTATTATTCTTGCCCTAATGTCTTAGTGACAGAACCTTTAATTCCAAAGTAACCCCTAATTCCTTAGTAGATTTAAGATTAGAATTAAGCATTAGCGTATAGAAATTTTCTTGTAAATTATTGCTTTGCAACTAATTTAATTGGTTTCATGACCTGCATCTATTCCTACACTAAAAATTCATGAATTTCTCATCTCAAGCATTCGTAATGTCCACTTCCGTTTCAAAATACAAATCGTAGAACATTTTAATGTTGATCAAGCAATAAAAAGCATTAAGCACAGAGATGAGAAAAATAATTCAATAAACTCATTCATATAACTAGAAATCAAATCAGAAAAATAAGGGTAAGATAGGGATTAAAGAAGAATTACAAGAATGATTCGTGGATGATTCTTGATAAAATTGCTTCAATGGCGTTAGAAACGGCCGTCTTTGAGTTTCAATGCTAGGGCACAAGTCTCCCAACTTCCCCAGAGTAAAAAAAAAATCCCTAAATAGTAAAAAATTGCCTTTTTATGATTGCTGATGCGCGTCACGCGCCCCAGGCGCAGTCTTTGTGCTCCAGGCGCGTATTGACAGTAGTGAATGGCTGGAAATGCGCTCCAGGCGCACAGCATCTGCTGTCTGATGTATTTTGCATTTTTTCTCATCTTTCGAGTCTGAATTTGGTCCCGGTGTCTTCATGAAAGTTATAGATATAGATCTTAGCTTTCATTAGCACTTGGATTCACTCCAATTGGACATCTATAACTCCATATATGACTGAAATACTTCATATAGGTCATGTTGATTTCTCACCAAAATTCAGCACTGCACTAAAACAAAGTAACAATGCAAAACTACGAAAAATCTCTACTTAATTAAGCAAATAAGAACAAAAAAATTTCATTAAATCAAATAACTAAAATCAACAAAATATATTAAATAACTCATTAAATTAACTAATGATTAAAGATAAATAAGACTAAAATCAATAAAAATTATGCATATGATGAAGAGTCATCAATTCACCATTGAAGTTGTTTTTGGGTAAAATTCGTTCATGGTGATCCGAGCCATTTCAAATCTGCAAGGTGTTCCCGTTTGGAGCTGTAGGAATATGGAGTGAGGCCACTGGAATTTTCACTGTGAATGATCAAAGGTTAAAGCATTATGTAATTGAGAATCCAATAGAGAAAGAGGTAAGTCTTATCCTTCGATCTCCAACTTAAGATTTACAAAATGAAGGTCAAGCTAAGGACCATAAACAAGCGATGCGTGGGAGGAAACCTATGGTTTTAATTATTCAAAATTTTCTTTTTGTTTTGTAGGTTGAATTAAAACAAGAAAAATGTTGAAAACAAGAGAAGGCATCAAGGATTATTGTCTGGCAGTAATGGCCGGCCATAATACACGCACATGACCATTTTCCACCACCACCATAATCTTGTGAGCTTTCCTACCCCTTTCGTTACTATTTTACTTTTTACATTGAGGACAACATATGGTCCAAGCATGGGTAAATATGTTTTCTTGTTTGATTGTTTGCTCAACATATTTATTCTAGTTTTTGTAAAAAAAAAAAGAAATTAATAATAATTTCTCCTTGCTTGAAAGAAAACCTTTTGATCTCTTTGATAGTGAATCATAATTTTTGTGCATGTTGTTGTTAAATAGGCATGAACTCACCTTCAGATACCACACTTTCAGTTTGATGAATTAGCTAATTCTCTGACAATATGTTCTCATTGATTTAGCTACTAAATGTGAGTTTTGGGCTTATATAGGGGGCTTGTGTTACATCATCAAATATTATGCCCCTTTTATTTGTTATGAGTGATTATTCACCATTGACTGTGTTGTCTAGAACTTGATTTGCAACCTTTTCAAGGCTAAATTATCTTGTGATCATTTTTGAAGAAAAAAAATTAAAAGATTAGTTTTTTTCTACCCTTAAGACTAGTTTTGTTTTGTTTCATACTTTTCACTAATTGCACACTTTGAGCATTACATGAATTAACTTTTTTGGTCTCTTCCTTTATCAATAAAATTATTATTGGGTGCCTTTTGAATAAAGTGGAGAAACTTTTGATAATAATAAATAAAATAAAATAAAATAAAAAAGAGAAAAGAAGAAAACAAAAGTTATTAGTCCTAGTTTGAAAAGACAAAATAAGGTGCTTCACTCAAAGTAACACATTTGATTGATGAATGAAGTTTGGTCCAATGACATATTATTTGAATACATTGAGCTCCAATTATTTAAAAAAGGTACCTATGATCATATGTTTAATTTGAAATAGCCTTTTGAATATACCTTTTTTTTTTGTTTTCCCTAACTATGGTCCCTTGGCCCTGTTAAAACCTTAAAAAATATTTTTGATTTGCATATGCTCTCATGAGAGATGTAGTGGAGATTAGGTAAATAATCAAACTTATGGTAGGAAACTTTGCATTGGTGAAATTTTGAGTGAATGTCCATTACCCTGAAAAACTAAGAGAATTTGAGAGTTGAGTGTCCTATTGATGAGAATTTTGTTTTGAAATGAGCCTAAGTCACTAATTTGGAACCGAAGTTAGTTAGTCTTTGGTTTTGGAATTTGGCTATTGCCTACACTTGAACTGAATGTTGAGTTCCCTATTCAAGGTGTCTGCTCGTCCAAGCATGAGGGAATTTGAGTTCCCTATTCACAGTTTCTTGAGGAAAAGCAATGATCCAAGCATGAGGGAATTTGATAAGCTAGAATTTATCTATTTTGATAGCTTTATTTGATAGGTTAATTTGATGATTTTAATTCGGTTTTAGTTCTATTTTACTCCATTTTTGTTTTGTTTAGATTGCATGGAAAAGTGAAGGAATTGGTGAAGAGTTTTTTAATGCAAAAGTGCATCGAAGTCCAATGGTGCAGTCATGGTGGATCCTAATCAAGAAAATGAAAAAAACTCAAGTTCCAGAAAGCAGTATTTCTTGGCCATAATGGTCATTACGACCATAATGAATGAACAAGAAAAAAACAAGAATTTGTCACTCCAAGTCAACAAGAATTACTACTTGGAATTACTACTTTGATGATTTCTTGTAATTAAAGCTCATGAAGGCACTTAGGCTATAAAAATAGAGAAAATACTTAGTTTTAGACACGCATTCCTACTCACAATCTATTGTTACTCTTTCTTTTGTTCTTCTATTTCTCTTATAAATTTTCTAGTTTCAATATTATTCAGTCATCAAAGGATAAAACTTATAAGATCTTTAACATAGTTTTTAACATAACCCTTGCCTTTAATTTGCACGTTTAGCATTTATAGTTAAGGAATAATTGTTCTTTATTTATTAGTATTTGTCATCATCAAAACATCAACTAGAGGATTATTTTTAAAAACATTTTTGCACTAACAATCTCCCTTTTTTTAATGATGATAATTAACTAGAGAGGGAATGAACAATTTTCCTTCAAAAAGTAAGGTTATTAAAAGAAGGCTTCCACTGAATGAGGTATTCAAGTATTGTTTGACTTAATGTCGCAAACAGATGCAACAAAAGTATGCAGATGATGCATATGATATAGACAGAAAAACATATGCATATGATGTATAAGGTGCAAATAACGTAGACACAAACAAATGTAGATAATGTATCTGGTGAAGAGCAAACATACAATTAATTGTATTACTATGTCTTCTACTTTTCTCCACATTTGTCATTATTGAAAATGGTGAGTTTATAGAGGTTACAACAGCCAAATACTCATAAGAACCTCAAGAAAAACTAAACGGTCACCCGACATACAAAAGGTTAACAAGTAAATTCAAAGGAAGTCCTAAAAGAAAACAAAGACAAAAGTAAAAGTAAAGGCGTAGAAAAGACAATTACAATGCAGACATCAAAACAACAAAAACAATTAAAAAAAAAAACCTACTTCTAGAAATGTTCTAGAGACATCTAAGGACACTTCTCAAGAGTCCAACTGCTTTCTCCATTTGAGATATGGGAAAGGTCCACCTTGTGCTCGACTTGTTGCAGAGCAATCCAAACATTTAGTTGTTCAAGAAGAATGTCACTCACCATTGAAGCCACTTCATATGATAGGATTTGTTTCTTCTAGCACTTGGAAGGCTTGAAAAGAATGAAAATCAAGAAAAGAAGACAAAGAACATTGCCTTGAAAGCATACTCATAATAGCCAATCAATGATGAGAATGCAAATGGAGATGAAAACTTCACATTCCTTGTAAGAAAATTTGGTAAGTTTCTTAAAAACTATAAAACATTTAAAAGGAAAAGTTTCATGAAGAAAGATGTTTCCACTTGAAGCCAAAACCTCACTTGCTTTGAGTGTGGGAATCAAGGACACATAAAGGCAGAGTGTCCAAATATTGTCAAGAAAAGTGCTCTAAAAAAGAAAGAATTCAAAACGCCTATATAGCATGGAATGACAATGAAGTCAGTTAATCTTCGGATTCGGAAAGTGACAAATGTGCAAATGTTTCCTTGATGGCATCACATCAACCCGACGAAGAAGAAGAGATTAGTAACAAAGACTCCTCTCATAATAAGGAGACTAATAGTGAATTAATTATTGAGTATAATGGTGCTCAAAATGCCATTAAAGAATTACTTATAGAATGTAAAAATTTGTTCAAAATAGTGTCAACTCAAAAGAAACAAATTTCATCTTTTCAAGAGAAAATTGACACTATCGTAAAAGATTCTGAAAAATGAAAAGATAACTTTACATGCAATAAGTTTGATTCTATTTCTTTCAAAATTGTCTAGTTAAATAGAGTAATTGAAAGATATGAAAAATGACAAGTTAGATTGGAAAACGTTCTTAATATGCAAAGATATTCCAATGACAAGAGTGGTATTGGTTACTCAAAATTTGATAAACCAAGTATAAATAACACCTTCTTTGTTAAGGCAAGTGACTAATCCAACAAAGAGAAAGTTATAATTATGCAAAGAGATCATAATTATAAGGATAATTTTATTCAAAAGAAATCTCATATCCATACATATAGAAGTAAATCTACTCCTACATGCTTTTGTTGAGTTCTAAATGGCCACACACCTAGTGCTTGTCATTTTAGAAACTTTGGTGTTCCCAATGGGTATTATGTGTGAGTCAAGAAAAGTACTAATCCTCAAGGACCCAAAACACTTTGGGTACCTAACAAATCATGATCTTATTTTGTAGGTATTCAAACAAAGTACCTTTAGTATGTGGTACTAGGATAGTGGATGCTCAAAACACAAGATCGGTGATAAAATAAAATTTTCAGCTCTAACTCTTGAATCAAAAAGCTATGTGACATATGGAGATAACAACAAGGGAAAAATTTTGGGCATTGGAAATGTTGATGCAGCCCCATCTCCTTCAATTGAAGATGTTCTATACGTTGAGGGATTAAAGCATAATCTTATTAGCATTAGCCAGCTTTGCGACAAGGGTAAAAAAATAACTTTCAACAAAGATGAATGCATTATCCGAAACGAAGGAACAAATGAAATTCAGTATGTTGGTAAGCATTTTAAAAACATTTTTATAATTAATCTTGATGATTTATCCTTAAAAATGAAATGTATTTTGTAACACCCCGATTTTTAAAAGCGAGAGTGTATTTTTTTTTTATAAAACAAATTCATAGAACAAAGAAATAAATAAGGAAAATACCTTTGGATAAATATTTAAGTCAATATAATTTACAAACAGCGGAATAGTTTTTGAAATATGAATCCAAAGTATTTACACATCAAAAAGTGGTACATGGAACCCATCGAAAATAAAATGTCATGCTGACAATATTAGTATAGGTACAGTCTTCCAATTTAAAATGAACACAATCCAAAAGAAAGACATTTAGACCCTATACGTCAACCTAATATGATCATTCCACAAAACTATACATCCTGAGTGATCTTCACGCGCCCCACAAGATCCTCCTAACATAGCTTCAGTCAGGTGTTTCCAACCACATCCCCATCCACAGGGTACGGACTGGTAGGATGGTCTTGGTTCTCATCTGAGGGCAAAGCCCAGATTTTCACAGTAGTGTAAAGGGTCATCAATCAAAATTAACAATTAACACATAACATTTAAGTTTTTAAATGCACAAAATAACCTTTCAACTTAGCATGCACCTTAAAAGGGTTTTCCATATGCTAAACGTTCATATAATACTTGCCAAGTAAAAATGAAATCAAAATAAGGTTTTAAACAATCAAGTAATAAATCAACGGACCAATCAATTGATGAATCAATTGGGCAATCAATTATCTGACTCAGAATAAAAGTTTCTACTAAGCAAATCGATTGGGAAATCGATTTCTTAAAGGTTTTTAGTGAAACCTGTATTCTGGGTTTAAATCAATCGATTGGACAATTGATTGGGAAATCGATTTTCTTAAATAGCTTAGCCCCTGTAACATGCCAAATCAATTGGCAAATCGATTTTGATAAATAGCTGAGCCCCTGTGACATGCCAAATCGATTGGCAAATCAATTTTGTTCAATATCTTTTAACAGAATCGATTGGGAAATCGATTATTTTGAAGTTTTTCTAAACTACATAAACTGAATCAATCACAATTACACACAACACATAATTTCAAAACGTAACACTTAGCAATTACAACACAATCACCCCGACATCTTGAGTCTCGAAATAGTTTTGAAATCAATCACACTCTCACACTATTTCAAAACATAACACTTAGCAATTTCAACACAATCACCACGACCTCTCAAGTTCAAACACTCAATCAACACTTCAACCCTAACAAAATTCTTTTCCAGACAACCACAAATAAGTCCCTAAATGCAAACTAAAATTTTGGAAGGAACCCTTACCTTAACGATAGCTTTAACGAGCGACTACGGTACCGCGAGTAATTCCGGTAAAATCTCCACTCGCGACGTCGCTTCCAAAGTTGGTTCACTTGCACCGTAGCGTGGTGGTGAACAACTTTCCCTTCTATCTCTTCACGAAACGAATCTTAGATCTAGATGAAATATGGAGGTTTGCGTTTGACGGTTTTGAAATCACTAACATCGTTTTCGAATCCGAGAAGGAGGAAGAAGCTGGAAATTTGTTCTTTCTCACCCACTAATCCTTGGGTTTCTTTTCTTGAACTAAAAGAAGCAACGAAAATGAATGAAAGGGATGGAGGAAGATGATGGTTGGGTCGCGAGGCAGGGAGGAGGAATAAGAGTTCTATTTTCTTTCTTGTTTCCTTTTCTTTCCTTTTCATTTTCCTTTCTTTTTCCTTTCCTCCTATTTCCCTCCAACCATATATATATATATATATATATATATAATACTTACAATATTACTAACAATAATAATAATATATAATATATATATATATATATATATAATAATTAAACCTAAACCAATAAATACCTAAATGTCTAAATATTTTAGATATTTATGAAAATCATCACTTCTCAAACCCTTTTGATAAAAATATCTACTCTAGTCACAACTCCATTGACAAATACAATTTTTAGCAATTCGAGATATTTTTTAACAAAAGTCCCCAGAATTAAATTCTTCGTAAAAGATTCACCGCAGTTAATTTAATTTACTCATCGACGAGTAATTTTAATCGGACATCAAAATATCTTTTTGGTCATTTAAACTCCCAAAATATTAATAACTTTGGCTAAAAAGCCTCCGAGTTCAATACCAAAATACACTAAATTACATAAAGTATAATTTAAAATTATGGGTCTTACATATTTGGTGAATGACAACAATGATGCATGGCTATGGCATAAAAGATTTGCGCATATCCATATAGATCATTTAAACAAGTTAGTCAAGCATGGCCTTATTGTAGGCTTACCAAAGGTGAAATTTATAAAGGACAAATTGTGTGATGCTTATCAAAAGAGTAAGCAAACTAAGGTTTCCTTTTAACCTAAGAATATTATATCAACCTCAAGACCACTTCAATTGATACATATGGACTTATTTGGTCCATTAAGAACTAGAAGTCTTGGTAGAAATTCATATGGACTAGTAATTGTTGATGATTACTCAAGGTTCACTTGGATCTTATTTTTGACAAATAAAAATGAAGCTTTTAAAGCATTTAAAATTCATGCCAAACTAGTCCAAAATGAACAAGCAACCAAAATTGTATCAATAAGAAGTGATCATGAAGGAGAATTTCAAAATGCCTCTTTTGTGGAATTTTGTGAAGAAAATGGAATCTTCCATAACTTTTCTACAACAAGAATACCTCAACAAAATGGAGTTGTTGAGAGAAGAAATAGATCATTGGTAGAACTTTCAAGGACCATGCTAAGCAACTCAAGCTTACCAAAATATTTATGGGCAAATGTTATAAGTACATCTTGTTATGTACCCAACCGAGTTATAATTCGACCAATATTAAAGAAGACTCCATACAAACTCTACAAAGGTAGAAAACCCAATATCTCTCACTTTAATATTTTTGAATGTAAATGTTTGGTGCTAAATAATGGTAAGGATAACCTTGGAAAATTCGATGAGAAAGCCGATGAAAGTATCTTTATTGGTTACACGTAAGAGAAATTTGTTAGTTGAAGAATCTAACCCCTTGAAAGAGGAAAAAGTTATCTCTTATGATGATTGTTTTATAAGTGATGATATCAGCAAAAACAATCATGATGATCAACCAACTCAAGAAAATGAAGTTAGCATTGAGCAGCAAGATCAAAATGATAATCTTCCCAAGGAATGGAGAACCCATAGAGACCACCCGTTGATAATATTATATATGATATCAACAAAGGAGTTACTACAAGGCTCAAATAGAACCCTCCAAGATTGGTGAATCATTTAAAGATGATCAATTGATACTTTCCATGCATGAAGAACTAAACCAATTTGAAAGAAGCAAAGTCTGGGAACTTGTCGCTAATCCTGAAAATAAACACATCATTTGTACCACATGGGTGTTTAAAAATAAACTAGATGAAAATGGTATAGTTTTTCGAAACAAGGCATGGTTGGTTGCTCAAGGATACAATCAAGAAGAAGGGATTGACTTTGATGAAACATTTGCTCCGGTAACGAGGTTAAAAACAATCCATTTATTACTTGCTTATGGTTGCTCTATGAAATATGAATTATTTATGATGGATGTCAAGAGTGCTTTTCGCAATGGCTACATTAATGAAGAAGTATATGTCAAAAAACCACCCAACTTTGAAGACTTCAAGAATCCTTCACATGTTTTCAAATTAAACAAAGCTCTTTACGGTTTGAAACAAGCTCTAAGAGCTTGGTATGATAAACTAAGTAACTTCTTATTGAACGAGGGTTTGAAAAGGGTAATATTGATAAGACATTATTCATTAAAAAACTTAATGATCACACTTTACTGGTTCAAATCTACGTTGATGATTTCATATTTGGATCAACCAATAAGGAAATATGTGAAGAATTATCATTAATGGTGCAATGATAATTTGAAATCTCAATGATGAGAAAGTTACATTATTTTCTTGGACTCCACATCAAGCAACTCAAGAATTGCATCTTCATAAATCAAGCAAAATATTTCAAGGAATTGTTAAAAAGATTTGAGATGGAAAACAACAAAGAAAGTGCAACTCCTATGGGCTCTGAAACCTATGTAGATAAAGATGAATCTAGTATTTCAATAGAGAAATTAAACTATCGAGGTATGATTGGGTCTCTTTTATATCTAACGGCCAGTCGACCAGATATTATGTTTAGTGTTTGTTTGTATGCAAGATTTTAGGCAGATCCTAAAGAATCACATCTTGTAGCAGTAAAGAGAATTATGAAATATTTGAATGGAACAACCAATGTTGGCTTATGGTATCCAAAATGTAGTATATGCAGTCTAGTTGGTTATGTTGATTATGATTGTACAGGATGCAAAACAGATTGAAAAAGCACAATCGACACTTGTCATATATTAGCTAATGCATTAGTATCATGGACATGGAAAAAGCAAACTTGTGTGGCCCTAAGCACTACTGAAGTAGCATACATAGCAGCAAGAAGTTGATGTGCACAAATTCTATGGCTCAAGCAGCAATTATATGACTATGGACTTGATCTCGGATTCATCCCACTAAGATGTGACAATCCCAGTGCAATCAATATCTTGAAGAACCCAATCATGCACTCTCGAACTAAACACATTGATATACGTCATCACTTTCTACGAGATCATGTGCTCAAAGGCAATGTTGAAGTAACATTTATGGATAAACATAATCAACTAGCATATATCTTCACAAAGCCACTACCTAAAGACTCCTTCTACAAGATACAAATAGAACTTGTCATTTTAAATGAAAATGATCTCTAATGCAGGGTATTTATACTTTTTAAGTCATTTGTCTTCAAGATCTAAAATCTTCACTTGATATGTTGATAAAATTGATTATTCGATGTTTATATGTTTTATAAATATGAATATGTGCTTTACTATCACCATGGATCCTCGGAAAAGAGGTTCAAGAACCAAGCATGCTTCAATGGGTCCTTAAAATAGGAGGGCTAGAATTGATAATGTGGCAGATTTATCTCACTTGCTTCACTCACCGAAAGAAATCTATCGATTCTGCATATATTCCTCTAACAAAAGGATCATCACTCCTAAGTATGGTACTCTCGATTCCTTTTCTGCTTTTAAGTTTCCTGTGTTACTTAAGGCCCAACATTTAGAAGAGCTCATTGGTTATAATGACCCTATTTATCCTGATTTAGTTTGGGTATTTTACTGTAATCTCAAGAAAGAAGGGTCTAAGTCAGTATCTTAGGTAAAGGGCAAATACATTAAGTTAGACACTCAAACTATTGGAGAAATATTGCATCTCCCATTTGAGGGTGAGAAATTTAGACCCAAAAATTTATGTGACGGGGTAAATATCACCAAATATGATGCTTATGTTTCATTGTTTCAGTTTGACAAAGACACCATGGAATGAAAAAGGACACAAGCTTATTCAGAATTTGCTAGGCAACGGTACAGTGTTGGAAATCTGACCATTGACTACAGCCCATTGCATTACTTTGTAAGCTACACTCTAGTTCCTAAGACTGTAAATTACTCTCAAATATCTGAATTGGAGCTTCAGATCATGTTTTTCATGTTTGAAGGATGTCCACTTAACTGGGCTTATTTTGTCTGCTTTGTCCTATTTGCTTCCAAGGATGCTATTGGTTTACCTTATGCAAAGGAAGTCACTAGAATCTTGGATCACTATAACGTGGATTTTTATAAAATAAGTAATGTATAAACCATCCAAGGACAATTTGCTCGATTTAAGAGTAGTATGAATATAATGTGGAATGAGCAGCTTCAGCCTTATGTCCATAAAGGTGATCTTGGCCAACCATCTACTATTGTCCAAGAGGAAGAAGACGTAGAAGAAATGACATCTGATGATGATCATATTTCAAACTGCACGAACATGGACAAACTAAATTATCTATAAATCTTCATTACTACCCAATTTCAGAGAATGGACACCTCTATCAACACCCGTTTTCAAACCATGGAGATTACTATTCCCCACAACCATGAAAACTTGGTGCATGAACTTAATGGCTTATCCATCAAAATCGACCACCTTCACCTTCCACCAGATGATGAGATGTAGTTCAATACAAAAAATGCATTTGATTAGTGTGTTTGTCTTTAAAATTCTTTCTAATGCTCTGGTTGTACCTCTATGACTCTGTTTTTACATTGTGATGTAATATTTGAATATGGTTCCATTTTGATTTTGTGATATTTTTATTTCCTACCTTATATGATGTTTTTGTTCCCTATCTATGCTTGTTATTTTGTTTGTTGTTTTTTTCCTTCTTTTTGATCATGTCAAAAGGGGGAGAAAATTGGTATGTTGTTGTTGTTTAAAACTTTTGTAGGTCTTCAAATTTTTTTAAAAAACATGATGGCATGAACTCAAGCACAACGAGGGAGTATGATGTATTACGAGGGACAAAAATTAAAACATTCAAACGGGTTGAAGTCTCGCCAATTACAAGATTTTGTCATAATCAAAAAGGGGGAGAATGTAAAACACTTATGTTTTTTATGAAAACAAAGACCAAGAAACCTGATCAAGTTGCAAGCTCAAAAAAAAGTCAAATAATCAAAGTCAAAAACCTGATCAAATACTAGAAGTTTTATAATGTAAAGGTACATGATGCAATCTAATATTCTTATATTTCAAATGCACATGAGAACCTTTCATTTTACCATATGCATCAAAAGAATTTTCAAAATGTCTAAAATACATGAACAATGTTTGAAAATAAAGATTTTGACAAAATTCAATGTTGTATTCGACTACAGAGATGGTGTAGCCGAATATAGGTTCTAAGTTAATAGCTAAAACTAAAAACATATGTATTCGACTACGAGATAGTGTAGTCGAATATAAGCGTTAAGTCAATAGCTAAGATTGCACATTTGTATTCGACTACAACATGGTATTGCCGAATACAACAAGTTAGTGGCCAAATTCACTCAGTGGTATTCGAAAAGAAAGTTTCGTAATCGAATAGGATATTGAAATTTTGAATAAAAACTGAATGCTACAGCGGTGTATTCGACTACACACAAGATGTAGCCGAATACCACTACGAAGTAATGCAATTTTTCAATTCTGAAATGGTTCTGGATCATTGCATATGTTCATCAAACAAACCTCTAGCAAAGATGGCCATTGATATGATGTGATGTATATGGAGTATAGATACTTCATAACTTCAGTTTTAAATTCACCAAGCCTATTACCAAACTTTGAACAATTTTCTGAAATATTCTCAAAGTTATTTTTCATATTTCAAGTACATGCACTATATTTCAATATCATTGAGAAAGGTTCTCTAGTATACTTGAAATAATATTGTTCTTTCTTAAATCATTTAACTTACGATTATAAAATAGGTTTAATGAAAACAAAGTTCAATCATAAATAACTTAGATTAGAATAATAGAGTTATAGAGAGAAAGAGAGAAAGAATGGACACAAGGATTTTGATACTAGTTCAAAATAGACCGTTGTTACATCTAATCATCCTCTTACATAGAGACTTTGCTCAATACAGCAGAGGAATTAATCTATTTTTTTAAACAAAAGCATACAAGTAATATTTATTCTACGTCTTAATGCTTTGAGTATTCTTCTTTATCACCTTTGTAAGAATAGAGGCGCACCTAAAAGGGGGTGGTGAATTAGGTGTTTAGAAATTTTCTTATTTTCAAATATTTAGGGTTTGATTTTTCTAATTAGGATAGTGTATCGGAAAAAGTAAATGACAAAAACTTATGACCAAGAGTACATCCTGGTTCCCCTAAGGACCAAGAGAACATCATGTCCTCTTCCACATTACAAGATATTTTTCCACTATTGTTAGAATATGTACCAATCCCACCATAGGATCTCTGTACAAAATTCTAACATATTTGCTAAGATAACACACCACTATCTTAGATTAGACTACTTAAAGAAAGTACACCACTTTCTTTAAAAACAATACAATAACTTCAATGATTTTTCCACAAATGTTCTTGACTAAGAACAAGAGTATAACAATTTGTACAATGATATCAATCCATATTTTTGGTTAAGCAATTAAACAGATTTTCATAAATGGAAAAAGACAATTCAAATCTCCTATCCCTCTTCTTGTGATTTCCAGCACCATCAATTGGTCTCAAAGATTGGTGTCTTGACTTAGCCTTTACCGAATAAGAGTAAAGATTCTTTACTACTGGACATACTTGTGAAATGGTCTGAATTAATGTATGTTTTTGGATCAATCTTATTTTCTTTTTCCCATAAACTGCCTGTATTTAAAATTTCGTTAGAAATCTAGATTGATAAAATTTGATTCTTGAAGACTGTAATTGATATATGGAAAATAGATAAAATGCATTAACAAAACATTTATTTCTCTGATGACCATTTCATATATCTTACCAAATTTTTGGAAAATTTTTTTATATTATCTTTTTGATAGTGTTAGTATCTGTGTTAAAGTTTGTTCTTATATGATCACTCTTCATTGACATTTTTTGAAGTAAAATAGAATCTCTGTATTGAGATAAATGAATGCTCAAATAGAAGAACAAAAATGAAAAATGATTTTTATTATGTCCTTCAAATCAGAGTAAACGTCTCAAAGTTATATCAATATGTTAGATATTATCGTAGATTGAAATCATATAAGAAAATACTTCGTTGTGTGATTAAGTTTTTAACAACAAATTGAAACTTCTTTGTGTGTCTCTTCCTCAAAGATCTACTAAAATATATTCTGAAAATCCTCTTAATTTGATTATGTTTTCTGATTGTGGTTCTTGAAACTCTTCAATGACAAACTAGACAAAACTCATATACTTTAATATGTCAGAGTGAGTTAATCAGTGAGAAGAATCAATATGCTAATACTTCAATTTATCTTCTAATAGAAAGAAATATTAGTTGATACAACAAAATTGTAAGTGCAAAGTAATAGAAACATTATAATGTATTTCAACATAGAAACTAACAAAATTGGGAGAAGTTTAGTAAAAAGTCAATGAATGTACAAGTAAATCTTTAGAAGAAATGGTTACTAATTCAACCTCTCACTCAACAAGATAGCTTTACAAGTTTTAATGGCTATAAGTTAAAGTCCTTCATCATATAAAAGGTTGGAGGATAGACTTAAGTGTCATCATCGATTAAAATCAAGACAAAATCCAACAATGTTTCAAATGGGTAGATCGAACAAAATATGTCATCTAATCATCATCCTCCAGGAAGAAGAAAACATGATGATAATGTCGGAGTAAAATGAAAGTTCATTCTTATAATGGGACAAATATGTTCAACTGATGTGATCCATAGATTATATATATTTTTAATGATTATCAAACAAGATTTTCCTTAAAGAAGCCTTAACTGCAAGTAATTGACCAAAACTCTCATGGAAGATCAACATTTGATCCCTCCACTAGAGAAGTTTGTATAAAAAATGAGTTTAAATATCACATCATGTATTCAAACTCATTGTGATATCAAAACCTAAAAATATATGATTTGGTAATCCTCTGACTACCAGGTTTGAAGCCACTAGAACAAAGGATTGCATCTACTGATTCACAAAAAAGAATGATCAGAACCAAGCTAACTCTACCTCTGCAAATTTATTTCAATGAATTATTCGATGTACTTGTTTGTTTTATCTTATATGTTTTACCATATTATCCTATCCTTTCTTTTTGTGTTTAGGAAATGGTTTTACTCCATTTTTTTTTTGTTTGAGTAGTCTTTTCTTATTGTTGTGATACTTATCTTCTGTCTTGGTTCATGTTGTCTTGTCTTTGATCATATCGTTCGTGTTCTTTTTGAAAATTGTTCATAGCTTAATTTTGTTAAAACCTAAATTTTGGCTTCTTCTTTTTCCATTATATTTTTCAAAAAATCATCTTCGTTTGTTAAAAGCTCTCTCTCAATCCAAATCCTTTATCATCCAATTTTTTTTTAACTTGAAACCCTCTAAAAATAACTACTTCAATATCTCATCCTTTATCGAGTTTTCATCTTCCAAAATGATCTTTTTCTTACACTTTACTCTTAAAAAGACTTTAAGATCTTCTTAAATTATAAACTACTCAACTTCAGTACTGGAAAGCTCAGAAATTTTAAATATGTTACATCTATGAACTACGATCAACAAGATGAATTATAGAAGGAAATTCACCAAATGGATTCAAAGGTTCAATCTCTACAAACCTTGGGTGTTAATGTCTCGTTCTTTCATTAAGTTTCATATGTACAAGGAGGAAGTGAGAAAAAAAAAGCATTAAAAGGATTGTGCTTCATTTTTTCTAAATCATTTGTAGTGAATGGAAATCTGAAAGTAATAATGAAGAAGGATTGGAGCACCTACAATCCTATCAAATATTTAGTTTTGGAAGATTAAATCACCGATCCATATTTAGAGAAAGTTCCATGTATGTTTATATCTTCATCTTCGTTTCTCTTCACACTCACATCATTACATTTTCATTTTCCAAAATGATTTCGCTTCCTTTCTCAAAAAATATTGTTATTTATATCTCAAATGTTTTTCATTTCTCCTATTTGTGTTCCTTCATTCATATCCAAACTCCTGGGCATTTTTTCTTTAACCTGTCTCAAACTTTTATTCTATGGATGTTGGTTTGTCTTCTAGAAAAAGGAATTTACCTTCCTCTCTTGAGAAAAATGAAATCTCACCATCAGAAGTTGCCTCCATGGTGAGTGATATTCTCCTCGAACAACTTGAAGTTCAAATAGCACTGCCAGAAGTTCACCACAAGTTGGACCTTATCATTGCTCAAATAAAGGAAGCAGCAGAACTCTTGAGGATAGTCCTTAGATGTCTATAGATCTTCTGTCTAGGATTAGGTTCTTTTAAGTTTTATTTTATTTCCTTTTTTGCATTTTTCATTATAACCTTGGCTCCAAATCAATGAAATATTATCAATTCCTTTTTCTTTGTCAATCTCTTTATGTTTTGAGCAAATTAATCATGTTAAATATTTGTATGTTGTGTGATGGTTTTGATTTTTATTGATTGTCTGTGTGTTTTTATCCATGTCTGCTTGATGTATTTCCTATTTTTATTTTAAAAATAATTCACCCTTTTTGATAATGATAGGGGAGAAAAATAGAAGATATAATAATATAATTAAGTGTCTCCTTACGTCTAATTGCTTCATTGTGTGCTTGATTTGCATCTTACGCATCATCTGCATCTGAATGTCATTTGCACTACATCACACATGAGTGTCATTTACATATACGGTAGTTACTTGCAATTCACCCTTGTTTTGAAAGGATTAACATTTTCTAAACACCATAGTTTGTTCCATTAGGCTTAACATCCTAAGAAGAGCAATAATCCAAAGGCCTTACATCTTGAGGAATTGTGAATTGTTATTCAATATACTTCATAAGAATCACATGCTTAACATCCAATAATTTTGTGAATTCAATTGAAAATAATTTTCAAAATTATAATAATGTGTGTATGTCTTATCTGATTGCTTGTCTTTGTATATTTCCTCAATAAATATCCCTTTTTGATTTTCCTTTCATGTTAAATATCCTTTAGTTGATATTTTGATGGTAACAAAACCAACAAATAAGAACAATTATTCTATAATTGTATTTGCTAAATATGAAGATTAAGTTAGAAGATGAAGAAGTATATTAATGACTATCAATTTTAAGGTACCACCATTTATGGGTAAGGTAGAGATAATAATCTAAGCGTTTCTAACACAAAGAATATTATCACATAATAAACAAGTAATTATGTTTATTAATAGAGCAAGTCATAACATAACAAATAAAAAGTATTACCATAAGCATATGATAATCTCTAGTCCGAGTCAAAGTAAAGAAAAGGAAATACAAGTCAATACAAATAGTGGATTAAGTCATCGACTATACTAAGGAAAAATATCCTTTTAAAGGGAAAACTAGATGCAATAACAAATTATGGTGAACTAGTATAAAAATTCTTGTGTTCAGACTGTGTGTGTGTGTTAGTCTAATCTAAGTTCTTCATGATTCAAATTTATTTTCACCAAACCTATTTTATAATCAAGAGTTGAATGATTTGATAAAGAACTATATTTGGTTAAGTAGTTAAACTACTTTTCAGAAATAGCAAAATATAATTCCATCATTTTAAGTTTCATAAATAAGCTCTATTTAATGTTTATTTATGGCATGGTCACCTTAAAGTATCATATAATACTCCATTTATTCCATAATGCGTGATGCAATTGACCATTCCACGTAGAATAAGAAAAATGTATGAAAATGATACTTTTACTAAATATTAGTATCAAATATTGGTGCATTCATGATTATCATTAATACAAAGTAAAAAATATAATATTGAAAGTGATTTGTGTAACATTAATTAGAAGATACAATTGAAAAAATAATGGTTAATATTCAGCTTAAATACGTTTTTGTTTCCTTAACTTATTTTAAAAGTTTAATTTGGACCATTCACTTTAAAATCAGTCAAATTAGGCCTTTAACTTATAAAAGTTTATGTAACTTGGTCCCTTCCGTTAAGTTAGTGTAAACAATGTCAAACCTTAGTGACATGACATATAGGTTATATACAGTGTTGAAAATTTTCCCCGCCTCACTTATTCTTCCCCAAATCAATTTAGGGTAAACCACAACTCAAAATTTCTTGTTCTTTCTTCAAAATAGATGAACACGATGAACATATTAGTTAGTCTTCTTCCTCACAACCTTATGAATATGGAGATATGTTTCAATGAATGAGTTATATATAGCCATTGAAAGCTTTCCCCATTTCACTTCTAATCCATATTAAATTAGGGCTCATTAAAAGTTAATCTTTCATAAAATTTCTTGTTGTGTTCCGCGAAATAGTTGAACACAATGAACATATTAGTTAGTCTTCTTTCTCACAACCTTGTGAATATGGAGATTTGAACATATATAGCCCTTGAAAGCTTTCCCCATTTCACTTCTAATCCAAATTAACTTAGGGCTCTTTAAAAGTTAATCTTTCATAAAATTTGTTGTTGTGTTCCGCGAAAGAGGTGATTATGGTGAACAGATTCAATTCATCTTCTTTCTCACTACCTTATGAATCTGAAAATTTGTTTTAAAAAATGGTTTTTCTAGTTCATGAAATGGAAGAAATTTTGGTGTTTTTAATTATATAGATGTATTATGTGTTGGTAAAATTTGTATTTTGATATGTAATGGTGTTTAAGTAATGAAATTGTCGTGACATTGTTGTTTTATGCATTCATTTAAGAAAAAAACGACATTGTTGTATTTTGTGTGTGACATAGTGTTGAGTTTGATGAATAAAAATTTACTAAAAAAAAGGTTCAATTTGATACTTTAACTTATGTCAAAATTTTAGTCTAGTCCATTAATTAATGTATAAAGTTTCGTTTGGTGTTTAATCCAAAATAGAGTAGACGATACACCAGATTCTTATAAGCTACTAATTTGTCTTTTACTAACAAAGTAGGCGGAATGGACCAAGTTTCATTAACAGAGATAAGTTAAATGACCTGCTTGGCCACTTTTAAAGTTATGGGAGCAAACTAAACTCTTAAAATAACTTAATGGACAAAATACATATTTAAGCCTTAATATTGCATTGTAAATTGTAAATAGTCATTTATATTGAGATAACCTTTTTTACAAATAGATCGCTTATTTTAGAACAAATGACAAATAAAACACATGATGTAACATGCTCAATAGTCAACACCCAACTTTTTAGCCATATAACAACATGGAAAATTCTAACAAGTACTCTTGGGACACTTGTTAAACATCGGAAGATAGAAATTTTACATTGAAAATTGTGTATTCAATTTTTTAAATGTCAAAATCTATTATTTTCAATATAAAATTTATGCTTTTATATCTTTAATACAAACTTTTAGATCCATATTGAACCAATGGGCTAACCATTAAATTACAAAATCTTATTAACATTGGATTCTTTACGTGTCAATTGATTGGAGCTTGAAAAACAATCTTTGCATTGCAACTTCCCGATATTGAATTTATTTGCTCCCCTGTTTTGTAAGGCGGCCATGATATTGTATTTGGAAAAACCATGATATTGTATTTGGAAAAACTTGAGTTTGAAATTGAAAATCGATAATTGCAAAAGAGTTTATAAAAAGTGACATTCTTATTGTACAAAGTCAATTTACCATACAAAGTCAATTTTGTACGACGACAAGTTAGACTAAATATAAAAACTAAAGATGGTATCAAAGTCTATCGATTTGCACCCCATTTTTTGCAAGGTGTGCATCATAGTTACCTACTAACTCCATTGTTATGTACATACTCTCTCCGACTTAGTTTATAAGCAATGTTCTCTATTTACATATGAATAATGTTAGCAACACACTTTTTGGCATACAATTTTCAACACAATTTCTTGGTCGGTTAATATTCATATGGGTCTCACCAAATTTATATGAAATATATATAATTTGATGGAATCTATGTAAATTTTAACCAATAAAATAGAATATATTAAAAAATATATATTAAATAATATGTTGCTAACACCTACTTTGTACATTTATTAAAGAGTTTTCATTTTACATAAATAAAAAATGAGTTGGTGTGATCAAAATAACCCCAGCCAAAATAATGTTCTCTTTTATTTTTTATCAAACATCACATATAATAATGCAAGTATAAACACCTAATGCGATTCTACAAATCACCATAAAATGGAATGCGTCCAGAAGACACTACGCCAAAAATGACATTTAACAGCGCACCTTTTACAACGCTTTCTAAACACAAGCGATGTTGTAAATATATTTTAAAAATAACGGAGCCTTTTACAGCGTTTTTGATGACAGGCGCTGTAAAAGAAGCGTTGTTGTAGGTCATATAACGTTTGCGCATAACGTTATAAGGCTTTTACAGCGCTTGTCAAAAAAGTGCTGTAAAATGAAGCGCTTTCACGTATTATTTTACAGCGCGTTTTTCACAAGCGCTGTAAGATACATGCGCTTTCAAATAATTGAACTACCTATTACAGCACTTTTTTCACAAGCGCTGTAAAATACATGCGCTTTCATTGAATTTAACTACCTAATACAGCGCTTTTGTCACAAGCGCTGTAAAATACACGCGCTTTCATTGAATTTAACTACCTATTACAGCGCTTTTTTCACAAGCACTGTAAAATACATCTTTCAAATAATTATATACATTAGAAACACTCATATCCTCTACATCTTTCAAATAATTGAACCCTAATATCCTCTACGTACTGTGCGACCATCTATGTTGTCTGAGGTATTTTTTAATTTGTTTTTGTCAAAAAATCTTTAGTTTTTTAATAATTGAAAACTAAAAATTGTTATATATATATATTAAATCTCTTCTACACATATATACCACATGATCTATTATGTTTTGAAATTGTCAAAAATTGTCAAAAACTCATACCACATGATCTGTTCTGTTTTGAAATTGTTAGTTGATATTGGTTTCTTTTCTAAACTTGTTGATATGTTTATTAGTTTTGTTACTGCATTTAAAGCTTATTAGTTTTGTAATTGCATTTATATAGGTGGTATAATATGGATAGGAAATGGATGTCAGCCAATCGATTGTCAAAAGAGTATGAAATTGGAGTGAAGGAGTTTGTTGAGTTTGCAGTGAAGAATGCAAAAGATCCAAATAGAGTAGTTTGTCCTTGTTTAAAATGTTATTTTGGAAAACGTGTTAGAGAAGATGAATTAGAAGGACATCTAGTATGTAATGAATTGATCAAAGCTACACATGTTGGATAAGACATGGTGAGAAATTTTGAGAATAGTTCGACATATGCTTCAACTGACTTCGATACAGATACATATGAGCCGGAAAAGCAGATGAAGAAGATCTTCGAGATTGTCCTAAAATGTTTGAAAGTTTCTTCTTCAGGGAAATTTGTAGTAAAGTGATCGACCATCAGAAATTACCGACATTGTAGAAGGAAATTGTTGTTACTTTGTGTGAGCTTGAAATGTATTTCCCACCATCGTTTTTTGATATAATGGTTCACCTTACTGTTCATCTGGTTAAGGAGACACAACTTTGTGGGCCAGCTTATATGAGATGGATGTATCCGATAGAACGATATATGAAAATATTAAAAGGGTACGTAAAAAGTAGAAGTCGACCAGAAGGTTGTATTGCTGAACGATACATTATTGAAGAGGCTACTGAATTTTGTACTGAATATTTGTCCAATGTTGAATCCATAGGGCTTCACATATCGCGTCATTCGGGAAGAATATCAAGAGAATGGATAATTGGAAGGAGATTGTTGACTATATCAAGGACAAAATGGGAGCAGGCACAATTGTATGTTCTGCACAATGATGATGAGGTTCAACCGTATGTTACAATACACATGGATCAGTTAGCTCGTTTGAACATGAATAGGAATCAAAATTGGATAACTCGAGAGCACAATCGAAGTTTTATAACATGGTTAAAAAATCACATAAAGTCAAAATTTGATATAGACCCCGGATCAATTTCACAGAGATTGAGGTGACTAGCAAATGGTCCGAGCTTACATGTCTTTTCTTACACTGGTTATGTTATTAACGGCTACACATTTTATACCAAAGAACAAGATGATCAGACCACTATGCAAAATAGTGGAGTCACCCACGTAGCTGAAGCGATGCATGTCTCCAGTGCAAAAGAAAAAAACCTAATATATGCAAATCTATCATATTTTTGGGTTATCGAGTGCATATGGGAGTTAGACTACACAATGTGTCGTGTTCCCATATTTGGTTGCAAGTGGGTCGATAATAATAATGGCGTTCGGATTGATGAGTCTGGATTCTTGCTTGTGGATTTTAATAGGGTGGGATACAATGACGAGCCTTTTATTTTAGCGTTGCAAGCTCGAAAAGTGTTTTATGTCACTGATCCTTCTGATGATAAATGGTCTATTGTCCTATCGATCAATAAAATAAGTGATGATAACAATAATGATGAAGATGTTGGTAATGATCTTTTATTTGCAACATCACAACAACCACATGAAATTGATTCAACTGATGACAGTTTATATCTTAGAGATGATCATGATGAGGGAATTTGGATTAATCCATCGTTTCGTATTGTAAATGGACAAACAAATGTGAATCCCACAAGGAAAAGAAGAAGGGCATCTTAATGTACATGTTTAATTGTTTTATATAAGCCATGCATGTAATCGGAATTATTGTGATAAATATGCATGTAATCTGAATTATTGTGATAAATATGCATGTAATTTGAATTGAAGGTTAATAGATCTGCCACCCGCACATCCAAAAAAAGGCAGCAAACCTCAAAAATTGGAGGTTAATAGAGTTATCAAATCACAAAGGCCGGAGGGCAATAAAGCTGCCAAACTTGCAACAAGAAAAAAACTGGATCGGGGATCGGTCGCCGCTGCTGCTGCTCCTAAAATAAGTCAGCCACGCCTTGGTAAATACGAGGCGTGTCTTGACATCCAAGTAAAAAAGAACATGGGCAGCATCGACGATTCGCGCATCGTACCCATGAATAAAGATATATTCGGAGATGATTATGAGGAATTTCTTGGAAAGGAGCACATATACGAACTTGTCGAACATAAGGAGCTCAATGCTACTGTAATGAGCTTGTACATAAGGTAAAAAATACTTTTAATTGCATTTATTGGTAATTAATTAAATGTATTGGTAATTAATCTAGTTTAAAATTTTCATTGAAGGTTTTTGTATGAGAAGGTTGTGTGCACGAGGAAATTGTCAAATAAATACTCATTCTTGTCTCCGCATAAGATGTCGATGTGGAAACTCGATCTAGAAAATGTAAAGAAATACATTGTAGATATGTTTTTAGGAAATATAGAAAAGGATAAATTGTTCTTCGCACCATATAATTCAGGGTACGTAATTTTATCTTTTTTAATTGATGAGAATTTAATTTATTAGTTGTGTATAAACAAAATTGCTTAACCAATTTTTTTGTTGTTGTAGGGCACATTGGGTGCTATTTGCAATCAATGCGGTCTCTGAAGTTATATACTATTTAGATCCCGTGCATGACAATTACAACAATCACTCTGAAATAAAGACTATGTTCAACACGTAAGTAATATTCATTTATTTCTTATATATATATATATATATATATATATATATATATATATATATATATATATAATGTGTTTGTTCATGCTATAATAATCATATTTATTCATTCGACAGTGCCTTAAAAGTTTTTCGATCTCAAAGAGGTGCGCCAGTGTGGAAGCAAAAGTCTAATAACATTACATGGATCCCAATAAAGTGCCCTCGTCAAACAAACAACATCGCCTGTGGGTACTACGTATTGAGATTCAAGAAGGGGATTGTTGACAAGAATAAAACTATTATCCCAGAAACGGTACGGTATTTTGATTATATGATTTTCATATATAAATTTTCTACATATTTGATACTAACTTAATATAATATATTCAATTTTTAAATTGCAGTACTTTGACAATTCCAGTCCATCATATTCTAAGTAAGATCTGATGGAATTAAAGGAAGAATGGTGTGAGTATGTGCTTGAAATGAAAATTATTTGATTTTCTGGGAAATAGCATGCTGCTAGGCAAGAGATCTGAATATTATATGGTAGCTAGTGCATATTCTGTATATTTTTTTTAGTTATTATATGTATATGATCATAGGACAATATATAAGCATGCATATGAATATGTTGTAAATTTGTTTCAATGTATATGTAGTTACTTATGTTGTAAATTACTGTGTTACATGGTAACATATATGTATCATGTTGTAATTTACTGATTCTGGTTGTGTAGTGTGGTGTGAACTGGTTCAAAATAATTTTGGATAAAAAGATAAAAGACAGTGCTTTATAAAAAAAATGCCATAAAAAGCTAAAAAACGCTTTTCAAATATATACAGGGCTTTAAAAAAAATACACATTTTACAGCGCTTTTTGTAAAAAGTGTTGTAAAAGGCCCACCAAAATATGAATTATGGGTATGTCTTTTACTGCTCTTTTTATAAAAAGCGCTGTAAAAGGTACACCAAAATATGAATTATGGGTATGCCTTTTACAGCGCTTTTTATAAAAAGCGTTGTAAAAGGCACACCAAATATATGAATTATGGGTATGCCTTTTACAGCGCTTTTTATAAAAAGCGTTGTAAAAGGCACACCAAATATATGAATTATGGGTATGTCTTTTATAGCATTTTTTGTAAAAAGCGCTATAAAAGGTACACCATAATATGAATTATGGGTATGCCTTTTACAGCGACTTTTATAGAAAACGCTGTAAAAGGCACACCAAATATATGAATGGGTATACCTTTTACAACGCTTTTTACGGAAAATGTTGTAAAAGGTGCATAACAAGCGCACGTTATATTTACATGATATACAACGCTTTTTTAGAAGCGCTGTTGTATCTTTTACCGCATTCGATTCCACAACGCTTTTTTTTTTTTGAAAAAGTGCTGTAAAAGCTTAAAAAAACGCTGTGAAAGGCTATTTTTTGTGTAATGAGAAGAAAAAAAAGTCACAATATATTTTAATATTGAGTAAACCACTTTGAACTATCCGTCCTCGTTGATTGAAATTTCCTTTCTACTCCACCAAAATATTTGGTGGCAATTAATTAATGTGATTATGCGAACTTTGAAGCATGGGAATTGGTACAACCTGTAGTACCATGTAATAATTGTTTCTCAGGAAAAATAAGTAAAGTTAATAGTTATGCGAGTATTAAATATTCGCTGAATTACATTAAAGGGTATTTATGGAACAAGCGTATTAAATAGGCTTAAATTTGTTGACTTTTACTTATATTTAAAGTTAAAAGTTAGTGAACAAAGTTGCTTATAACTAAAACCGGATGAAGTTGCTTATGAACATTGGATTGAAAATTGGCACATTTACTCGATTACATAGTCATATAAAAATATATATTAATTTGATAATTACTACTCAGTTATAAATTATGATTAAAAATAAATAAAAAAATTAATATATTTGATCTAAAATCCAAATCAAACACATCAATTTATATACAAATAAACGAATTGTTGATTAACTTATGCGCATTTTCCTTACACACCCAATGTTTTAAAAGGAAGTGGGTATGTCCATCCCTATATATTATAGGATTTTATTAAATAAATTATAAAAATTAAGAATATTAAATAAATTATAAAAATTAAGAAAATTAATAATAATATTAAATCTAACAACGAATTAAAATTTTCTACTTCATAATAGAGGGTTAATTTATTTTCTCCACATCATAGTTATTGCTTACTAATAATTGGTTAAAAAATATAAATTAATTGTGATTATTTTGAAAAAGATCAAATTTTGAAAGAGGTCCTAAAAATTGGACAAAATAAGTTATCAAGAGAGTATTACATTTAGAGACCGAGGTGGAGTAACACCCCAACTTCAATTTATTGTATTTGAGTCTAATGTATATTTGTTGGTTGTTTGGAAATTTAGACAACAAATATAATAGTTAAAAGATTCTTAATTTATATTTTGTACCAGTTAATCGATTAAGTAATAAGATCAATCAATTAAAGTGTGTCTGTATAATTTCTATTAGTTTTATCTTCTACTAATTGATTAAGTTACTCATGATAGTAGTTAAAACTACGTAGTAAAAATACAAAAAATAGAGATTTGAATTGTGTTTTAAAAACTACAAATTTTTACTTAGTTAAAAACGACTTGAAATTATTTTTCCCACAATATGAGTTAAAACCTTTTTCTGGAACATGAAACAAGGGAAATGTAAAAGAGGAAAGAAAAACAAAATCTAACACAGATTTATAGTAGTTCACCAATAAATTGATAGTTATGTCTAGTCCCTTCAACCTAAAGGATTTTCAATTAAAAGTCAAACTAATTTATTCTTTTTAACACTAAAGTATACTTTTGTTAATTTGACTATACTCCAGCCTTCTCAAACTTCTACCTTATTGCAGCCAAGTTTTTGAGAAGATAACAACTATTAAGTTTTTAAAAGATGCATAACGTTTTGTGAAAAATGCAAAGTTCTAACTTGTTTTTATGGAGGATAGGAATTTTAAGCTAAAAAATACAAGTGAAATAAATTTGATAAAAAATTTTAGTGTAACAACTGTAAAATACAATAAAAATAATGCATTCCCTCATTGTAACTCGTTTTCAATAAATTTCAGTTCTAACTCGTTGAATAAATGTCAATGTATTTTTATTGTTGCTAAAAACTTGTTGTGTGATTTGTACAATCTCGTACGACCTTCGACAACTGTGATAAATCCAAATTTAAAAACTATTAAACATTCCTTTTGAGAAGGATTTATTTTTGCATCAATTTGTTCAAGAAGTAATGTTTCACAAGAGAATCTGGAACTGTTTACTAAATGCACTTAGACAATTTTATATTTTTTTATTTAGAGGATTCAATTGTCAATTGAGCTCTAAAAGGCGTATTTATTAGAGAGTATTATTAGAAGATCTACATATTTAGAACAATATCATAAAATAAATTATTTTTTTATATATATATTTTGTTATCATCAAAATATGATTAAGAGTTATTGTAATTCAAATCATTTGAGTTTATTTAGTGTATTTGAGTCTTATGCATGATTTTCTAGTTGTTTTGAGGTTTAAATAAGAATATAGGACAGTTAATTGATGAAGTAATAAGGTCAATTGATTAGAGTGTTTTGCATAACTTCCACTAATTTTCTTTTTTATATTAATTGATTAAGTAATTCATTTACTCTAATTATATTAAGTCAAATTGTGACTATCATAGTTTTCTCTTATTTTGAACTTTTTAATTCGAATTCAAACCTTATCCTGTGATCAAACTCAAATCCTACAAAGCTCAAAATAAGAGGAAACTGGTTTTTCAAATCCAATTATCTAACACCATAATAAATATGACTTTTGGGATTACTCATGTTCATTTTATGATATCCTTCATAGAAATGTGACACATTTTATCAAATTTGCTGAAGAAACGTAAATAATAAGAAAAGTTGATGAATATTTAAATTTTTTTATTTATTTCAAACATATCATACAACTTACAACTTTTGAAGTGTATCAGTTAAACTTTTCCAAAACTTCTAGTAGCAAAAATACCGTAAAATCCCTTACCATTTGTCCAAACCTAATGTAGCTAAAATATGAGGAATGCAAGTCCTTAATCTTTAACACCACACTATGAAAACTTCAAGAAGATTTGTACAACATAGCACATCTAAAAAATGTTGGTATGCATAGTGAGAATCACAACGTAGAATATAAAACATATAGAATGAGCATAACAGACGCTCAAACAACATACAACGTTATTTTATCTATTATCAATTATTATTAACGTTAAATCCAATTACCCTATCATTAGGCATATGTATCACACAACATAAACACATAAGAAATCATACATCAACATTGCACATAAAAAACATATCCTAATGACTCCACTAGCACGAGTACGCATAGGATGCAATGCTACCTGATTAATCCCGACACATAGATCCAATTACTCTGAATTAGAGCAAGTAGAGAGGTCATCTTTTGTCAATGAACTAGATAGTGTAGTCGATAAGGTGTCAATATATAGTCTGAACATCCCAACGGTATGGATTCCACCTTTTATGTAAGACACTTATACTTACATCCCCTAATACCTCAATTTGATTGTTTGCTCTAATTCTATCATGGAACTAACCCCCTAATATGTCCTCTATATGCAACATAAAGTACATTATTAACATCACTATCAAATGACATTCAACCCATAATGTGATTTGAGTTCATTTACAATAGATTAACTTATCAACAACATCACCATCAAACGAAACTAACCTCATACTACGACCATATCATTTATAATGGAGTAACATATCAACAACTACCACTAGAACACACCTAGTTCATATTGTGACTCATACGTCATAACAATTTACTTTAATCTCAACATCAATAATAAACATATCATACAAACATAGATATATCATGCATCATCAACAACATAACATCATATTTTTATTTCATCATCATTAGACATGATTTTAAAATGTTAACTTATTAGTCATATATTTATTTTTCTTAAATGATTATCTTTACTAAGTAATCAAATAACCTTTATTAATAATAAATTAACTTTTATTGATTATCTAAATAAATAATAAACTAATATTACTTAAACTCCCACCTAATAATTAATTAATTAAAACTATAATCTAAGTAATTACTTTACTAAACTACCTTCAAACATCATCATGAATTTCCTAATTAATGTCTAAGTCCATTATCATGATTAAATTTAATAGTTCACCACTTATTAATTACTATAACATTTTAACTTTTGATCACCTAAAATTGATTTCTTATATCCTAAATATTAATTCTAGTATACCTAGAGAAACAATTTACATCTCAACATAAACTTACAACAATCATATATCACATAACAACACTTATATAAAATAATACACAATTATCATGAATTACAAGTATTACACATACAATTTAATGCATTAACAACAAACAATACATCAATTCATAAAACACATATATCCTCCAATCACACATTTATAATTTTGCACCATAATCCACATACTATGTATCATCAATGCAAGAATTGTGATCACCTGTCCAAAGTAAACCTCGTACCTGATTCATAAATTTTGTTTATCAAAACTACTTTGTAAATTGATGAATTCTATATTAATCACGAGTCTTCAAGTTGATAACCATTAGTTATGATAAAGGAAGAAAGTGAAAGATCATTTCAAATTTAGATCTCAAACAATCAATTAAAAACAAGAGCAATAGTTAGCACTTTTTGAGAAGAAAAAAAAAATGAAAAAAAAACAAAAATCACATTTTCATGACTTACCTAGTAAGTTATGAGTAATGATTTATACATACAAATGAGAAATATATGAGCTATTTAGTGTTTCTCTCAAATTTCACCAATTTTCATCTGCGAAGCAAGGTACTCAAATTTGATCTCTAATTAGGTTTTAAAATTGAGATCTATGTCGTTTAAACAAATTTGGGATAGATTAAAAATTAAAAACCACAAAAATCTCATTTTTGTTACAACGACAATAACTGCATTGCTTCACTATTTGGACAATAACTTAATCAATAAGAGTCTTATTGATGCATTTTTGGAAGAGTTACATAGCTAAGAGATTAGCTTTAAGTTGATTCTAAGTCTAAATATGCTAAAAATGCATATGATGTTTCAGATGATACATACCGATAACTATTTGAACTGTTTTGTTTCTACAAAGTATATCTAGAGTTATATCTATTGAATTTGGGTCAAATCAAGATTATTGTGAAGATAAGATGAAGAGCTAAATGTCTTATTCTAATTTAGTCGTTAAATATACAAATTGAAATATTTAATTTGGTTACTAAATTTTATATTGAATTAAAAATAATACAAAAGTATAGTTGTTACAAGAAACATGCCTAGTACCTTATTTTTGATACATTGCTATTTATTTGAGTCCTTAGAGTTTTCGAGTACAATCGTTCTTCCATTCAATTCACATCATTTCACAGTTTTGCTAATTAAGTTAAGAAATTAACTTGATTTTTAAGTACAATGAGTTAAACAAGTTAAATCAGTAGTTAGTAATTATTGATTAATACATATTTAAATGATTAACTTGATATCTCATGATCACTCACACAACCATATTTATATGAGTAGTAATTGTTGTTGGGAAAAAAATAGTTGGTTGTGTGTAATTGTTGATTAATACATTCTCTTATGATATATCTCTTGAATTAAATAATCATTATGTATTGTTTTATGATAAGTAATTAATGTTGTTTTATATGTTGCTGATGATTGATTACGATTATTGATGAATTAAAATTGATATGATAATTATTGTTGAATTCATATTTGTTATTTTTGGTTTGTTAATAGATAAAATAATATTAGATAAATGAATAGGTGAGTAAATATTTTAAATAAATCATAGGTTAATAAATTAAGTGATTTGTAACATCCAATTATATATGGGGCGTGAACTATGATATTTAGCCGCAAGAAATTTTTTCTTTTTCAACTCTATTTCTTCTTCATCCGAAAAGAGATTTTTTTATTCAAAATCAATTTTTTATGTCATTTTTTTCTATCATTTAATTTAAATAAGTGATTTTAGAACATATTTATTTTTGTTGTATGTTTTAATATTATGTTTTCATTTTAGTGTGACATATTATTCATCATCTTGGTGTGATATTTTTTATTTTTCTATTTTATTACAATATTTATATCATTTAGATTGACAAATCAACTTTGATCTAGACCTGACATATTCAACCAATTACTTTAGCCTTGTCAACATTGCATATTAACGTAAATTCTTTGGGTTTGAAAATTTAGTATGAAAATTTCGATCACTTTAATTTTGTCAAATTTATAAGCATTTTGTTATTTTATACTATTAACGTAAATTCTTTGGGTTTGCATATTTATTTATTTTTGGCGTATTTGTATTTTGTATGACTAGATTTTAAGATTATAAATGAATAAGTAGTTTAGTTATTCGATTATTTAGTAGATATTCAATTAGGATGTGAAGATAATCGATTAAGTGCTTGTAAAAAACATAGCAATTGTTAAGCAATGACTATAATAATAAAATGAGGCAAATTGGGGATGATTAAACAAGATAATCAATACTAAGTTAGTTACTAGAAGTTAATGATTGTTGATGATGATATGTGAAATAATTATTTTGTTGATTATGTTAATTTGCTATTGTACTTTTTTTTACGAAAAAACAATTTATTAGGCAGCTAAATATGCTGGAAAAGAAGAGATAATTTATTAGGCAGCTATTGTATTTTGTTCATTATATTAATTGATAATCAATTCTTGATTCATGAAAAAATTTCTCCAATTATATAAAAACTTTTCTCTGTGTATCTACATTGACACTAATTTGTGCTATCAACATTGTTTTAGTGGAACAGGTACGAAAACTAAACAATATGTATAATATACAAATGTAGATTACTATATGTGACATATACCACCCTTCATGAAGATAAATTAAAGATGTTAATTATTGGAAAACTTTTTTTCTTCCTCTTCCAAACTTACAATTATATTCATATTTCATATACTTGAATACATACATTCATTCAAAAGTATATTATGTTCAAAATCAATGATACCGTGGTTATCTATCTATCTATCTATATATATATATATATATATATGAATTGCTAGCAAAGAATATAATAATATTTCAGTTAAAAAATTTATATTTGACTAATTAAACTCTACA